>JAOVVB010115447.1:0-12650 GCA_028570985.1 Heterobranchus longifilis
TGTGTGTGTGTGTGTGTGTGTGTGTGTGTGTGTGTGTGTGTGTGTGTGTGTGTGTGTGTGTGTGTGCGCATGTGTGTCAGAGCCTGTCAAACATGCAGAGAGGAGAGGATGAGAGAGAAGCTCGTGCCTATGTGCTCTCAGGTATTGAAATTTGGCACAGTTTGATTTAACATGAATCGGCAGCCGTCTCACAGTAAACGGAGTAACACAGCGTTACTTTGATTAGTAACTGTAATAATATTACTGTTTTGGAAATTGTGATTAATTACACTACTTGTTACTGGGGAAAGTAATAATATTGCGTTACTGAGTAATGTGTTACTGAGCAACACTGTCGTTGGATAACCTTCTGCGTAATGTAACATAACAGCGGATTCATTTTCTGTAGCTGTTGACGTAACGCAGCTCTAATATGCGTCAACGCGTCGCGTTTTGTTTACCATCACGTACGTTTCTTAATTTTCTCCCCATGTTCTGTTTCTCCTTACAGCTAGCTGACGTTATGTTTGAATAGAGTTTGAATCTGATGTTTGAATAATGCCGGGCAAGTGTATATTTAATAATTCATGGCTCTCTAATGACCGATATCGGTTGTGAATGATCGGTTGTGAATGGGAATGCACATTTTATTACGGGTCCTTGAAAAGTCATTGAAAGGTTTTGAAATTTTGTCCATGAAAATGTGCGGGAAGCCGGGAACCATGTTCAACTTCATGATCAGTTGTTTTACATGTTTTAGATGTTATTATTGATGTATTAAATCAACCTACGAACATTTGAACGCAGACACATTACTGCTCCCTTAATTAGAAGCCAAGAGAACAATTATGCATCCTTCAGAATACTACATGATTTAATAGATTTACAGTAAGTATCCCTTAAGCATAAGCACTTATCATGACAACAAAAACATTAGGAGGTCAGCGGAGCATCTGCCTATACAGTAAATGTCAGAGCAAATGAGGTTGTCAAGGGTTACAACAGAAAGACAGCGTAGCAGATGTTTTTGTTCTCGAGTCAGCCCTTTGTCTTTTGTTTCTGCATCCAAATTAATTTCAATGTATAGGCTACAGGACATATTAATTAATAGGGTAAAATAAATGTTTAGTAGTGCTCTTTGTTGAGCAGAGATAAATGGAGGTTGCTTTTTGTTTCATTCTGATGATAGCAAATTATGTTTTGTAGTTTTGACCCTCCGGTGGTGCAGTGACCTTCAAAGCTAATTATTCCAGAAAAACAAACACTCTTTATTGGGTCTAAATTAAACATGGATGATTGTTTGTAGGTAAATATGAAGCCATTGTTTAATTGGAAAGAGAAAAACAGAAAATTGAATAATTCATTTTCTTCATTTTAACCGTAGTATATTTTTACATAAAAAAGCCTGTTTTGGATGCAGAGTATGTCTGCCGACATGCATATTTCAAAAAGGAAATTAACAGGTGATGGCTCCACAACCTACTTTGACATTTCTGTTTTTTGTTGTTGTAGTGTTGGTAGGTAACAGTGTATCTTTATCATTTCCGTTTCACAGTAAATGGTGGGAAACTGGCCTCCTGCAATTTATCGTATGTACTATAGGCCAAACACTATTTTCATTTACTATACATACTGTATCTCTTTCATTACAGATGCTGTGGCAGTACATTTCTAGATATGTGTACATGAAACAGTGACGTGTGTAATTCAAACATCCTGAAAATGCTGTAATTATCCTGGCCAAAATAATTGCGATTCACGATATTATCCCGACAATTGACGAAATATACTTAAAACTCTTAAAACGCCACTAAAACACACTGGAATCACTTTACCTTACAGTTTGCTTTGTTGTGACTTTTTTCTCAAAACATTACGACATTTTCCTCGAAACATTACGACTTTGTTTCTCATAAAATTGTGACTTCTTCTGCAAACATTACAACTTTTTATTCTCGAAACATTGCGACTTTTCTCCAAACATTCTGACTATTTTCGTTAAACATTAAGACTTTTTTTCTGTAAACTCGAAGGTTTCCGACTTTTTTCTCCAAACATTACAACTTTTTTTTAAAGAAACAAATATTTTTGTTGCATCAGAGATTGAGGACATTGTAGTAAACTGCAGTCAATTTGTGAGGATATTCACAATTATCCCTATAACGGAAATTCACCACGATCAACTTATTGCGAGTGTGTTTTTTGTATCGTGATTTACGATAAAAACGATTATTGTCCCATCCCTAGGTGAGACTTGTAAGGATATCCTGGATATCCATTGTTTGTATTTCATCTTTAATAAGCCCTTTGTGTTGCCGGTGCTATAATATATCATTTCTTTACAGAATAGGGAAGAGTATTCTCAAACCTGATATTACAACAGCCATTTTACAGGAAGTCAAAGAGAAATAATTCAGAATTCCAACCACCCACTGGATTTGTTGAAGCCGTAGGCAATTCCCTCTACCTTGAGAAATGCCTATGCAACCGTCTCAGGTGACGACCAAATCAAACACAGGTGATAAATGTCTGCTCAGATTAAACAGAGCGTCTGATTATGTGTCATAGTGTTATATTCCTCCAGCGAGGTGTAACAGATGTCTGACCAGCTTAATCACACTTTTTGGAATGACATCCAGTTAGCGCAGTATCCCTCGGTACAGTATATTAAGCAAAGGGACAGATTGGTCCATAGAAGTCACAAGAACATGAAATCCTATAAGCTCCAATGCTGCAGTGTGTGGGGGTGTTTTCAATTGTTCCCTCACAATGTGTGGTGTGCCTCAATCAATTACTACCTCTGGCTATTCTATTATGCTTATATTGCCGGGCCTCGTCGTAGTCCAACGAGTGAAATGTGCCTGCCAGCAGATCTGTGTCGTTCTTGTACCTAACGACTCCAAACAAGCGATGGTCTGTAGTCTGTCACTGCAAGCAAGGGTGCAGATGAGTAACATATCATCCAGTAATCCTATTTGGTATGATAACAGAAAATAGGATTACACCCACACTTCCACAGGTCTTGTATTGTGAGTGACATAGACATCAACGCAGAGGAAGGTAGCTCATGTGCCAAAATGCTAAACTCAGATGTCAAAGAGCTCTTCAACTCTAAACATTCACTCACGTAAGCATCTTAGCATTTAGTGTTACCGTGAATACAGAGATTCCAGTCCAGATATTACAGAAATGACAAACTGTGTATTGGATTTAAAGGTCTCGTATTGTAAAAGAGAGATTTCCACGTCTTTTTTTTTTGTAATTATAAAGCAGTTCAAGGTGCTGTATAAATACTGTGAAAGTATCAAAACATTCAATCCAAGGAGAAATGCACACAGGCCGTATTGAGAAACTGTGCCTTTATAAACGAGTCAGGGCTTCTGTGAAATTTCAATTATTTTGACTGATTTTGCAATTGCAATATGATTTGTGACATTAGAAGGATTTTTTTTGACAGGATCATGTTTCTAAGATGTTTTTTCATCTGTGAGAACAGGTGTTTTTTTTTTTTTCAGGCTCAGTTTTTTCCGAGAAAAAAGTGATCTATTTTCACAGATGAAAAAAAAAAAAAAGGTTTCTGTACATTTTCATTGAAAAATGTATCTGTAGAATGTAGAATCTGATTTGTAGGCCAGGACATGTTGCACCACAACACTTCATTCAGAATAGTATTTTGACACATTCTGCCTTTAACAAATATTGCACCTCCTGCGATTTGAAAATTGCAGTAGGCCATATTGCGATTTCAATAAAATTCTGATTAATTGTTCAGCCATAGTCACTATACATACTGTAGGTAGAAAGTGCAACTAAAGGGCTGTTACAGTCATTCCTCATCTGCTGCAGAGAGTGCAGATATAGGTATATTCAGACAGACAGTATGAGAAAAATAGAGTGTTTTTTGAACATTAAAACATGTAAACAAGCAGAAAGCCAAAATACAAGTATGAACCTAAAAATGAGCATAATATGGGACCTTTATCAGATCTACTTGCTGGTAGTTGCTCTCTGGGTAGTAGTAATCTATAGTAATCTATAATTCCAGCCCAACTGGCATCCAGAATCTGGGTATAACAATCATAAAGATGTTTTGCAAATATTTCTTAATATTACTTACTCAAAGAAGGTTGTCCATCCATTTTCATTGGTCTTCGTTGCTAGGAGTCCGGAGCTTCCGTGGTAGGTCATTACAGCGAGTTCTTGACCCTGGGCAGCGACAGTTTTAAGGGCATTGTTGGTGCCAATGGTAAACCAGAATGTCTGCCCATCAGGGACCATCAGCCACAGAGGCATTCCCGTCGTGTCTCGTCGGATGTTCACTATGTTTTTGTTCTTATCGGTAATGCTGCTCAGATCTCCTGCTCCTGTGTAGGTCAGATTGTAGAGATGGTCTCCCGTAGTCAGGCTTTGCGTGAAAATGTGGCTGCCGTTGGAGTCGAAGAGATAGAGTTCGTCATGAATGGGAGAGGACACCTCGTACATGCTGAGGGGATTCAGATAGGGCTTGTTTTTGCGCACATAGCGGATACGAATGTTGCCCAGATCTGCGATATAAAGCTCTCCATCCGGACACACGGCCAGAGAAGAGGGTGCGTTCAACTTAGCATCCTTGGCATAGCCTTCATCTCCAAAGTAACAATCGCAGTTGGCATCATTCTTGCAGTCACAGCCACTCGGTGCCCCTGCGACCAGGGAGATCTCTCCATTGGTGGACACCTGTCGTACTCGGTTTATTTTCTTTTCGTCTGACTCAGCGATGTACAGAACGCCATTGTGGGACACAGCTAGGGCGTTGGCGGACTCCAGGGTGGCATGGATGGCCACTTTGCTCATGAGGAAATGGTCGATCCCAGGCACTTGGCAGTGCATTGGCCGGCCTGCTACAATACGGACTTGATGGTTTTCTGAGATCTGGAGTACTACATTGTTGTCCAGCACGTACAGGGAGTTGTCCATGGGACTCACTGCCAGGTCTGTGGGCCACTCAAGACGCACCTAAGAGGAAAAAAACACACCAAGAATATCAGCTTTGGGTCACGAAAAACAGCCCATACTCTTATTGATCCACCCATTTCTCACTTTATCAGAGGGAAACAGTCCCTCAAGGGAAGAATCATTGAAAACTGCTTACAAAAAAAAGATAGGCTTCTGTGAAAAAGGTGGGCTATCTCATAGGTTGCGCTGGAAGCAAAAAGCATGTTTTGAAACGATTTATTATCTGATAAGGAGGAAAATAGCAGCTAGTGTACTGTTAAATGGGGAAACACAAAAACATGATTTTTAAGATCAAAGATGATAACAATAGTGTTGAGGAAGGGCAGAACGAGGAGAGATCATTCAAACGATCAGATTAACTAAATAAAAAGCACAATGCTGGACACCTCAAGACTGGGCTTCTGCATCCTTCACCTCTACAGAGTCCCTGTTTTCCGTTGCTTTGGGTTATTAATTTTGCAATGACAAGAGATTGCATGAGTCCTTGAAAAGAAACTGGAGCACACTTACCAAATGAAAGCCTAGCCTGCCTCTGGCCTCCCAAATTATGACTTATTGTTCTGCTAACAATATCTCAGGCTTTTAACAAATTGGAATGATTGGATTCATCCAATTTACCGGTCTCCCTCTCACTTATGATCCCAGGGGGATCTCTTGGGAACATAATATGAAGTGTCATATTTCAATAGAAGCCTTGGAGCACCAACAAAGGACACTGATTAAAACCTGGACCAACATACAAAGACAGGTTCAGATTTTAGCCAACCTATTAGATGAGAGCAGCGTCAACACTGTTTTGGATACTTTGTCCTACAACTGGGAAAAGGAAAGGTGAATGCATTTATGTAGCTGTTACTGTTTTGTCATAATGACCTGGAAATGCAAATTGCAGGAACCTTTATCACTAGAATTGGCAAGGGAGAAATCTCCTGAGCATCAGGTCATGTGTACTTTAACATTTAAATTGTAACCTTGACCACCATAATCATACTCTTTAATTACGTGTTTTGGGGGGAAAACAAATGTGTATACTTTAGGTAAGCCAAGGTAGTAGAAAGCTAAAAGAAATAGACCAATGCAGCATGCTGAGTTCACTGTGTGAGTGTGTATCATGGTGGAAAAAATGGAGAGATGCTATTTTCCCATGAAGTGGGCATCAAGCTACTGTCTGTGGTTAAACAAAAAAAAACCTTTTAATAAAAAATGAAGGTTTCTTAAGTTTAAAAAGCCTCAGGGAAATGATTTCCACTGATAAATGTGGGAAACTACACATTTAGACATTACATTACATTTCTTTTGACATGCTACTCTGCATTGCAGAGCGCAAAACACAGGAGTCCTGAAACACAAAATATGACATTCAATAGAGCACAGAGTAGCAGGCTGCTAACAGCCAACAGCTTTCTGCTAAAACTCAGACAGCCATATAATGCCTTTGATTTACCTGCTCTCGGCACGTACTAATTTTCTAATTCAAAAGGCAATGCTGACAAAATAATTAAATTGAAAACTGACAAGAGATTCATGATTACTTGACTCTTGGCAATGGTCGTGTTCTTGAACGCCTGCCACTCTTTACAAGCAGAGCACTTGTCTACCTTTGATTGAAAAAAACCCAGATTTGAGCATCACACACAGCTCGCATCCCATAAACCTCCAATCATCCCATCATCCCCCGCAAAACAGAGGAGGTTTGTATAATAGGACCTACCGTGGGCCACATACAACAAACAGGGGGACTGGCAGTGGATACATGTCATCTTTCAGTGAGCAGAAAATGCATTTACTTGGGAAATGAAGGGGAGACTTTCAATTTCTTAAAACCTATTTCTTGTCAACACTGGTGGTTAAATATTTCATGAGCCAGAGTGTGGAGTGGCTCGGGGGAGCTGCCTGTAAGGAGGTTTTCATGCCACTCTGACTGATGAGGGGATATTTCCCGAGCTGCTGTCCCATATGCTGTAACCCGATCATACCCTCCCCTTTATACAGTGGGGCAGCTGTCAGTAGTGCCTGTCTGACACAGCCAACACCAGCAAAAAAAAACCCAAAATGCACTCATCATCCAAGGAAGTGAGTCACAGATTTGCCCCAACACAAAACTATTTTGAACTATTAGAACTGTAATGTCATTTTCCATTAGCAATCTCTTCACTCTTTGCACGTACCAGCATGATGCCTGTCTGAAGAAGAGTAATATGTCATTATTTGAAGTCCCTCTCAGATTTGAATGTCACAGTCAGAGCCTTGATGGAGCTTTCTGAAGCTGCTAACACCCTTGAAATATGTTCAAGTGATCATGTTTTAAGACATGGTTTCCCCTCTATTTACAGTAAGTTTGAACTCAGCAGGGGTTGCCGAGAAAGATTTTCAAGAGAAAATGGAACAGATTTCTGAAACAGCACAGACCTAAGGCCTTGGTATTCAAATTAAAAGAATTCTTGAAGGAGGTCAAACTCTTGTCCTTTTGCATGATGATAAAAAAAAGTTTAAAAAAAAGAAAGCTTACAGAGCTGAGTTAAGACTGAATTTTGCTGCAGAGAACGCTCCCTGCACAGATGGCATGGCAAGATAACAATGACCTCATGAGAGGAGAGAGAGGAATCTGACATTATTTTAGAACAGGTGAGGTATACAGCAAAAGTAATGACCACTGTGATGAGCCTTCTCCAGAGAAACCCTGGTCCTAAGTGAGGGATTGGGGAGTGTTTGAAGTAGGAAGCTATGTGCCCTGGATGAATTTTTAATGGATGCTTTTTACTGTCTGAGTGTCTCTGGCAGTGCTGGTGCGATTTGTCATCATTGTGGAGCTGCAGTCAGTCTGCCTGTGTCCTCGCGGCTGTGGATGGTGAGCATCTATAGGCGCTTGTGTTTGTGTGCAGGGGGGGTAAGGGAGCAGCGAGCACGGGTCATGAGGGGGATGGAGTTCCCCTGGGGCTGGAAATGGGCAGCTGGAGGCTTTGCTCCCTCCACTGAATACATCATTTCACAGACACACAGAAAGCTTCTCTCCACTGGTATCTGAGGCCCCCTCAGGACCCGTTTGCTACTCGATAGCATACACGATGGGGCAAGAAACAAACTAGTGCACACACATGACGCAGAGCTTATCATTAAAGCCTGCGAACGCTCTTCTCATGGGGATAAAACTAAAACAATTATAGATACTGTAGACAACACACAATACACACGTACATAATTGCAGTTTTTGGATTCTAAATGACTGTTATGGCAGGTATGGCAAAACAACCCCGAACTACTTCAGGGTTTCCACACATTTTCATGGACAAAATCTCAAAACTTTTCCATGACAACGTATAACACAAACAGGATGAGTGACAATTGAACGCTGTAGGCTGCCCAAGTCAATTGCTAAAAAAATGGAGTAGGCTACAATTTAAAAATAGTAGTGGGTCATCGGCAAAAATTGGATTTCTTGACCCTACATGTTAAATCACGCTGTCACAACATTATTTTTCTTGCCCCACTTGCCCAGCATTATTCAAACATATCAGATTCAAACTAGGGGTGCAACGATACATCGATCTGGATCGATATATCGATTTAATGATCGACGATCCAATATCATCGATGCAAAGTCAAAATATCGATATCATCATCTTTAAATGCACCTTTACTGTATTTTCCCACTTTGTATTTATTCTTTTCATTTAAAAGAATATATTGTTTCTCATTTAAATGTCTGGAAGAGCTCAGTGATAACATTTACAAATCATATTTTAGTTGCTTTTTGTGAGTAGATATAAATGTAACTGATTGTGTTAAATGGACATATGATATCGTCTCATATCGATCGAAGGCCCCGGAATTAAATCAAATCGAAATCCAGACTTTGATATATCAGCAAATATTGTATCGTTGTCCGAAGAATCGATATCATATTGTATCGTGATGAAACTTGTGATTTACACCTCGAATTCAAACTCTATTCAAACATAATTTCAGCTAGCTGGCATGTGTGGAGGGAAAGCCGGAACGTGGGGAGAAACTGAAGAAACCTACGTGATAGTAAACAAAACACATACACGCATATTACAGCTACGTTGCATTAACAGCTAGAGGAAATAAATTAACTGTTATATTACATTGAAGGTTATCAACGGAAGATTACTGTAACAATTAATTCCATTACACACAACAAAAAATGCCATGGATTTTCCAAAACTTTCAAGGATTTTACTAATTCCATGTCTTTTCCAGGCTTAGAAAACAAGTTTTCCATGACTGTGGGGACCCTGCTACTCAGGTTGAATATTATGATGTCAGGGGAAAAACAGCCATGCAAAGTATGCAAAAACTCTGTGTCGTCACCTCCACAGAGAAGTGACTGAGCGAGAGAGGGATGTGACCTCAGTGCAGCGTCCTTGCCGGGGGAATGTGTTCTGTCTGAGGGAGCGGTCTGCTACATACTGTACGTGTGTGTGTGTGTACATGTGCTTACGTGCATCAGTGAACATGTGTGTGTAAAATCGAGAGCCAGTGAGGTTATAGGTCATCCTCATCATCCCCTACAGCTATAGGTCAACGGCCCTTTGCATTTGTGGCCATGTGGCCACTTGACACAGACATGGAAGCTCCCGGGACTGCAGTGCCACCTCTGATTTCAGCATGGCTCTGTACACCGCTGCTATGATTATTCCGGTTCCTGTGTTTCCCCCCAGCCTGGACAGAGTCCCATTAACTGCCCATTTTAATTTTTTAATCGGTATTTGCTTATTAACCATAAGATGATTTACATTTTGTTATTCATTCAGCTGTGTTTGGGGCTACTTTCTGGCTACTTTTCTTCTGGACCACTGGAATTAATCTAAGCAAATCCAGACCATCCTTGGTTTAATACATGTCACATCCTCCTCTATGGTCAGAGATGCAGGTTTTGCAAAAAGTAGGTGCAGCATGTTAAAATATTCATTCATTCTACATGCAATAAACATACATATTTCAAGTATACCACAAATTGCCTCTTAACCGTACAGCCTAGCACTTTATCTGGTCCATTTTTTTTTTACTTTATTAATTTTTTTCTTTTTTAAAGGTCCCATATTATGCTCATTTTCAGGTTTCTACTAGAACATGTTTACATGCTTTAATGTTCAAAAAACTGTAACTGAATACATCTAAAACATCTGAAATGCTCTGTTTTAGCGCCTGTCTCTTTAAGCCCCCCTCTCGAAAAAGCCCAGTCTGCTCTGATTGGTCAGTGTTTCCGGGTCACATTTGCACTCTCTGCGTCTCGGTACTGTCATTGCAGCCTACTACCTATATATAGTATAGTTGTGACATCACAACTCTCACAGAAGTCCTGACGGCTCATTTAAAGGCACAGTTTATGAATACAGGCTGTGTGCATTTCTCTGTGGATTGAGCGTTTGATACTTTCACAGTATTTATATAGCACCTCGACCTGCTTTAATAAAACAAAAGACATGGAAATCTCACTTTTTACAATATGGGACCTTTAAATCACACAGAATCGATTGCATTTTGGGTTTATTCTTCATTTTCTATTGCCATATTGTGTTTTTATGTCTTTTTGCTGCCATGCTGCATAATCAACTTCCTCTTGTGGAGTAATAAAGACCTGACTGGAACTATTTCAGTCATCAGCTTCCATTCATGAAGAATCACAGGTACAGAAACTTTACTGACATGGGCTTGAGTGAACACAAGAAAACAGCATTCAGTCTGAAAACTGGCAGTGGAATCCCAACAGAGTGCTTCTAACGGCTCTAACTGCCTCCCTCTACCTCAGTATCTGTGGATCTAAAAACTGCCGTCATGCGGCCAATAAACAAATGTGGATCAAAACAAAGCCGGGAGCCACTAGATCCAGGCGAGGAGCTTCCAGCTACAGAAACAAAAGCTCACATGGGAATGTCAGTATCCTGGAGACCAGGGTCAGTCAAGGAGACTGGTGTAGGTTGAGAGACAGGAGAACACATGGCGGCTGCCGAGGTCAGAGAGGTCGTACCTGAGAGATGTCCATCACAGCGTCGCAGCTGAGAGGTCGGGCAGAGGTCAGGTCATTGAAGCCCAGAAGAGTAGAGATGATACCATTCTGATCAATCCTGCGAATCATTGTCCCATCCACAAAGAAGATTACACCGTACTTATCCACTGTAATGCCTGCAGATAAAAAGTCAATGGACAGAAGAGGAAAATAGCCATCAGTTATTTTGTTTATCTGGGACTTAATGTGAGGACAGAGCACCACTAAATGACAATTAAGCACTATTCACGACAATAAAAATTAAACTAATCACGGCAATGAAAGCTAATGCGAGGATTGATCTTTTTAAATCAATAATGGAGAACAATAGACACATCAAATAGACGAAGAGTACTACTGTATGTATTGATTCAATTACAACTAAAATGTCATCAATGTAGTCTCTTTCTCTCGTGCTCTCTCAGACTCAAATAACAATGATGCTGAGAATACTAACGGTAGCTATATGCACATCTTTGTGTTGTTCTATTGTTACTTCAGGGTCTGTCAAACAATATTCAAGCAGCTATGAACATCTAGTCCACAGTAGTTACGGCAAAATGTTCTGTTTTCAACGCAAACCTGGACTATAAATGCTCCACATTTCAGTGGGGCTTGAGTGTTATTGCAGTACATATGAATCACAATGTGATCCCAGTGGAGGACAACAAGTAAACATGCGATCTCGTGACTAATGCATCATCCAGATATGGAAGCAACAACACAAAGAAGACCCCAGGAGACACAAGGAAAGGCATGCTATAAAAAAACGAGTTTTAAAATAATAATAATAATGATAATAGTGGGCAACATGTACGTAGTTAGTGATGGAGGTAAGATGATTTAAAGGGATAGTTCAGATTTTTTTTAAGTGGAGTTGTATGAGCTACTTATCCATAGTCAGTGTATTACCTATAGTAGATGGCGGTCGGCACGCCCCCAGTTTGGAGAAACAGACAGGAGGACAGGCAGGGAAGCTAAGCAATGTACTGCTGTGGATGGGGGCAGCAGCTAAACATATTTTAGCCACATAAAAAAGGCCCATGCACCTAAAAAAATCAATATCAGTTTAAGTGTGTGCTATATTTAGAATATTTTCACAGCTTTACCTTGGCGCCAGACAGCCCTGTTTAAGTTTTTGCAGAAGGAACTGAAACCATTCAGGGCTACTACTTCCAGTCAATTTTTACTTGCCCCTATACAAATTGTTTTATGTATAAGCAGTTATCAAATAACAAAGACGAAAGATGAATTGTCAACTCTCAACAGACTGAGATGGCTCACTCCTTTGCTACTTCCATCATTAGCTCCGGAAAAAACTGAGTTTAATTCTTTTTTACTACTTTACTCATTTTATTGGTTGCTAGATTTAATAGCCCGACATGGCATTTTACTTACCCCAGGTAAGCGGGCATTCCTTATTGTTGAGCCCCGCCATTATATCGCTCTCGTCAAAGCCACCAGACTCCATTAGCAAAAACAGTAATTTTAACTCGCAGAACACAGGAGTTGCTAGTCTACCGCTGCCTCGATCAGTTAGTTAGTTTGTTAGTTCTTAACCCTTTTAAAACACCAAAGTCACACAATAACACAAACAAATTAACCGATCGAGGCAGCGGTAGACCAGCAACTCCTGTGTTCTGCGAGGTAAAATGAGTGTTTTTGT
>JAOVVB010115499.1:0-12649 GCA_028570985.1 Heterobranchus longifilis
ACTGTCCATGCAAGATGTACCAAACTCTTCTCTGATATCAGATATGTCTTGTATTAAACTTATATTCATGTAACTCAATGGAGGCCTATGAAGTTATTATCATGAAGTTATTATGAAGTTATTATTTTATCCAAGTGAACATGGACCACAAGTACAAGATTTTTCTCCATCAGATGGGAATGATGGTGGAGGTCTTGAAATGGGCTGGCAAGTGGCATGTCTCCAGTGAGGTGTTGAAGATATAATAATGGCATATTACTGTAAAGCCCCACTGCTGGTGTGTGTGCTGTGCGGTGAAATGAGTAATCAATCAATTAGGCCTATAATTCCCATCGCTGCGGGCATATAGTGTTTACTAAGCTCCACTGTCATGTGAGAAGATAAGACAATATTTTATATCACATAGCATTGTTTATTATGCCATTTTTGCTTAGTTTCAGCACACTGAGCTGCTGTCTGTGCGCATGGCACTGTGATTTTTTGATGTGCTCAGTGTGTCCTCTTCGTGTTTTTCACTGTGGTCGATGGTCGCTCCTGACATTATAAACAGCCATCAACTGCCGAGTTTGTAGGCAATCACGGGTCGAAAATACGGTTTTTCATGCAGTGTTTGCTGAAGCAACGGCGCAAAACACAATGTTTCGTTTATGTAATTAAGAGAAGTGTAAAAATATGTTTGGTCCATTATGAGACTATGGCGGTGCAAATTAGACTAGGCTGCCACAGTCTCGGCAATTAATGACAAACACTGGTGGAATCAAACAGACCATTCATCTGTAATTGTAGGGTTGTCACTACTCAAAAAATGGTTAGAAGCGTGCAGTGAGCAAGAGCCTGGGGGCTTTCTCCACTGCCATAGTGTCCTTGAGCAAAACTCTACCATATTTCTTATCATTTTTATGCATCTGGGCCGGTGATGGCCGTGGCCAGAGGCATTATGTTCATCTGTCCATCCCATTCTCATGAACGTGATTTCTCAGGAACAGCTTGAGGGAATTTCTGAAAATTTGGCACAAACATCCACTTGGACTCAAGGATGAACTGATTATATTTTGGTGGTCAAAAGTCAAGGTCACTGTGACCTCATAAAATATGCTTTTGACAATAACTGAAGAATTCATTCTAGTTATTATACAATTTCATACAAATGTCTAACAGGATAAAATTATGAAGTGATGACATTTCATACCCAAGATGGGAGGAAGGAAGTCGTGAAGGATTAGCTGGTGGGGATGATGATGGTGGAGGAGCAGAGGAGTGTGGAGGGATTGGAGTGAGGCAGAGGTGAGGAGGTTGGTTGGTGAGCGGGCAGGTAACGCAGGCGGAATGGCAGGAAGGCAGATAGGAAGGCAGTGATCCTACGCCACAGGAAAACAAGGTGAGTCACAAAAAACACAGCAGGGATTATTCCTTCAAGAAAAATGACTAGAGCTGGCCTGAATGTGTATTTACCACGAGAGCTGAAACAACGATCTGACGATGAGTGGGTGAAGAGCCAGTGTAGAAATACTGCAGAGCTGATGAATAGGTGAGTGTGCTGAGGGAAGTGATTAGCTTGATTGCAGGCAGAAGTGTGGAGCTGGACACCAGGAGCCAGGAGAGGAGTCACGCCCAACTTGACACACAGACTCACTACAGGGAGCGACAGATGGGGAAGTGCTGAAAACAGGGGAGGGGAACACAAGAAACAATCTGAGATCTGCAGGGGCACGGACAGCCATGACACTGTAATGTTCTGTTAATCAATTCCACTTACCACTTCCACATACCCTTCTCATGATCGGAAGAAATAGGCCTATTGAATGATAGTTTGAGGTTTTATGATATTTTGGGGGTGTGTATAGATAGTAGGTGAAACATACAGGAAATTATAACCTTTGCCTGTTTTTTGGACTGCTTAGTGCTTACCTTTGTACTGAACCCAGCTTTCTAATACTTTTTATTCAAACCTCTCTGTGTAACATGTCTTGCATTTGAGTCAGTTGTCTGTTGGCCCAGTGTGATAAATAGCTTAAGCGCTGCTGACTGCAAATGCAAATATCTTAATCTGCAAATAAGGCATATTTGATTAAAGGGAAATGTGTATAACATTTTGCTCAAGACATTTTGAATATTTCCATCTGATGTAATGGTGCAGGCATGAAAATGATAGCATCTTTGGGTTACATGTTTCACTTGATATAAGCATCATGAAGTGTTGGTGGAAAAGATGCTGAATTATGTCAATTTATGTGATGTAACAGTGTGTGTTCGTCTTTAAGTCTAAGTAGAAAACGAGAACAGGGTTCAAGAGGTTAAGTAGCAGAAGTACACAGATTCAGCCAACAAATATTTTTCATTAAATTGAGACTGAACTCTCAGATCAGAAGCAAACTTCAGCTTCAAACTTGACCTCAGAGAATCCAAAATTGAGCATCCATGAGATTTTTCGAATGTAATCGTCAATAGCAATATAGAACCCTTCCCAACCATTGCAAGCATAACATATGGGTAAAAAAAGTGAAAATACAATTGACAGAACAGACACTAGCCTGTTTTGTACCATGTACATGAAGAGAAAGAACTGGAATTAACTGTAAATCTCGAAATTGTCAGTTAGGTGAGTCTGTTGGCAGCAGTTTTGTCCATTCAGCCGTGCTATCTGCCGATCTGTTAGTACCAGGTTTAACTTCAATCTCCAAGGCCTTATACATTTGTCAGCCGCATACCTGCCGCCAGCTCTTCGCTCTTCAATCAATCAGCATTTGGCACTCAATAGAGCAGAGCACTATGGTCTTTTTCTCTCCAGCGATAGACACAGCGATAGCAGATGAAGAAACGGGCTGCAAAGATTGAGAGAGGGTGGGAGAGAAGCGGAGGAAAGAAAATAGAGGGGGAGTGGAGAATAGAGGGGTGGCAGAGAGAAACAAATAAGAGTAAAAGGAGGATTTCCATAGATCCTAGTCATTTGAATGAGCCTAGTACATCACCAGGAGACGTATGGAGCAAAGATGTATTCATAGAGATGTCAATGAATATGAATACATTATATGAACACGTAATGTGCTGTGAACAGGTCTGAATCCAAATTCTTGCAGTAGCCTAATATTTTTTTCATCACAGTTAGCCACAAACATCACACCACTTATTCCCAGAGACATAACTCAAACACCATAAACAAACTGGAATAATCACTCACTGTTTACAGTGGTTTATCTTAGAAAAAATGAGCACCTTATAACTTGAGATCATTTCTCATATAATCATCAGATTCAGTGTTTTTCATCAGTATTAAAGTAATCACGTAATTGTTGTCTGTTCACTGTAAACAGGAACAGCAGAAAAAAAGCATTTGATCACAAAAAGGAACAGCTAGTAGCAAAAGTAAAAATGTCAACTTGACACTTAATATCAACTTCATATTCATCTGGGCCTCTCCCCATTATGTATTATTTTGTTGGCTTTCTTCATCTTTATTAGATACAGCTGTTTTGGAAAATATGCTTCTTTGTATTATGGCAAGATTCATATAAAAAGATTAATATCACTCTCAAGACTGTAAGCAAAATATAATGCTACCATCAGCAGCAAGGCAGAGACACACATTACTACTGTGAGCTTGACGACTACGTTGGACAGGAGTTTGCTTTCCCGAGAGGCTTTGCTTTGGCTACAAAAAGGGAGATGATGCCAGTTCTTCCTCTGAAACTCCTCTGTTCTCAGAAAAACACCTACAATGTTCATGCCTTGCCTCCCCAAGCTGAGGTTTCCTGGTAACTTTGGTCTTTCCTTGTCTGCCTACTGCCCAAAAACCTGCAATGCCTAATTTTTTTCCCTAGTTCACTTTTGCAGAAGATGCCCTTTCAGACAAAATCAAACTACTAACCAGGAACTCCACATCAGAGCATGTCAGCGAGCGGGGAGTGCAAGGATTTGGGATGGAGCGCAATCATACCCATCTCGCGAGACTTTGGCAAGTCTAGGATTACCTTCCAGCCACGACCCCATGGAGTCCAGACACTGGTGGTAGTGGCTGATGAGTCTGCTGAGACTGATGAGGTGGATGGAGCTGATAAGAGTGATGAGGCCGATGGAGCTAATGAATCTGCGAAGACTGGCGGTGATGGTTAGGTGGAGGGGCACTTTGCCATTTTCAATGATTTTCCCTGAAATTACAGCTGACAGAAAACAGCCGTGAACGTCTCGCATGAATAACAGCAGCATTAATGTACTAAAGGCAGAGAGAGAATCATATTTAATCATGAATCATGATTTAAACAGCAGGATGATAAGCTAATGATGTAGGTGCAGCTGTTGGATAGATGAGATCAGCTGATATTGTGATTGACAGCCCCATAAAGGACAGAAAGGAAAATAATGAGTAAGCATGCATGACAGGAGGTAATGGCATGAGAAATGCATGAGATGCATGAGAAATGCATGAGAAATGCATGAGAAATAAAACTGCAGGTCTAAGTATGCAAAAGGATAGTCTTCCTGACTGAACTTAAGCTATAGCTTCATTGCAATAGATAGTAAAACACGATAGTGACTAAAATGAAAATCTTTAAAGAGTGGCGAGGGACTATTGTATGTCATATCACTGCAAGGGATTTATTATTCAAATGTGAATCAATAAGCACAGCAAGGCTATTCACTCACACACACACACACACACACACACACACACACTGATGTTTTTTTCTCTTTAACATCCAATTTAAAAAATAATTATGTTTGTTACGTAATTTTAACGCAAGTTATAGAAGGCAACGTGACCCTAGTTGCATTACGTAAATGTTGGTGAAAGTCCTGTGTTTTTTTGATCCATCCATCCACCCCGACCTCCTCTCTTCGCTCTTTGTACTACGTCTTCTGACGATCCTCCTTTGCTCCCGTCATAATTGCTATGGCTAGACTAAAGGTCGGCAGTGGAGTCACCCCTGCTGGTCATTAGAAGCAGGTTTAAGGCACTCACTTTTCAGGCTCAGAGTTTGCCACTTGTAATAAGCTGCTTGTATGATTTATGTGGTTGTCAGTCTCTCTCGGTCTCTCTCGGTCAGTTGGTGATATGATAAGAAAAGATAAAATCATATTGTGTGTGATAAGCAAAAATTCTTATCATAAATCTTTAGAACCAGTCACTGCCAGTTGTTCTCATAAAGATTTTGTTAATATGACATTTGTGATCCAACAACTACCGGTATGGACCCCACCCACTTTCAGTTTAAATCATTCATCAATATCCACTCATCCAGTATTCCACATCACATGCAAAAAAGAAACAAATGAAAAAACAACTTCAAAAGTTGAGAAAATTAGAATGTCCCGATAGAATGTGTCTTTATCAGTGAGAGTTCCATCATGAATAAAGCTATACCCTACTGTCATGCAGACGTTTAGTTTCATGCTTCAAGGCAAGATTAATATAAAGTAGAAGGGGAAGGGTCGAAGAGAGAAGATAAAGAGAAATATACAGCTCTTCAATCTGCATGGATTAATATGTTGCTATTTACTACAGCGTGCAACAGGGATTGAGTGTGATGAATTGTCTGAAAATGAGGCATGAAGTGGTCAGTCTGGGCTTTGACCTCTTGAGGTAGAGGGGGGATGTGTCCATGTAGGCGTGTGTGTGTGTGTGTGTGTAAAGGGGAAATGAAACATTTATGCAAATGAGTTGTCTTCCACAGTGGGTTGAGTGTGGCCATTTCTATTTCCATATTTATTTCATTTATTCAGACTTCATTTGTATTCAAATGTGCAGAATAGAATAGAATACTTTTGACCTGGCAAACCCAAGCCTATAAAACTTACATTTAAGCCATCATTAGGCCTATGTGTCAAAACCTCACCCAATCAAGTTTTGTACTGTATCATTATGAACTCTTTCTGTGCAGATGATAGAATATACCGAGCGAACGAGCTGTGATCGGCCCCAAAAAATAAGGCCTGACCCTACATGAACCGGCATAGTTTCTGTCCAAGCCTGATCTGAGCCCAAACCTTGACAGCGGTACACAGCCAATATGTAATTCATGTTGTTACACAGACAATAATATATATGTTTTTTAAACACCAGGAATTTTGCACAACCCAACCTGATTCAAGCCTGGGGGAATTTTGAGAAATTATAGCCCAGCCCAAACCGAGTGGGTTGGGCCAAATCAGGTTTGGGCAGAGAATCAAAGCGAACATAAGTGGGATACTGGGCAAGTGTCAACACTTAACTTAGCAGCTCTGAAGGGCTACAGTCAAGTTAATCTCGCATAGCCAGACCTATGTCCACAGCACTGTGTCCGTGCTGGGTTGTACATCTGGATTGAATGTCTTTAACTCCGGTGTAGTGGAAACAACTCCCTGGCCTGTTTATTTTTCTTTAAACCAACCACAATTGTCTTGGGCAGCACTACGGCCTGGCTGCAGCGAAGGGACTTTGAGAACCACACGGGAGGAAGGAGGGACTTCCTCCAGCCGGGAGTCTCCTCCCAGTGGAAATAATGCCTCGATGCCGACACTGCTTAGGTACCCAGCCAGTCTACAGTTAGGTTAAAAAGACAGGATTTTGGTTACATCTCATAAGGTGAGTCACGTCTTCATGTAAAATGGATTAGAAAGTTGATTATTGCTGCGTTTGGCCTCATATTTTATTATTACAACATTGCATTGTAGGAGGGTTCAAGACACCTGTGTAGTATGCCACGTTGTGGTTTGGTGGGTATGTTCTAGCATATAGGCCTACTCTTGAGTTTGGCATTTTGGCCTTCTCTGTCTTGTTGTTGTGGAGCTGGGGAGGAGCAAGGGAGGAGCAAGGGGTGGATCCAGCAGACAGCTAGCAGCTAGCCCCCTGTGAAAGCACCTACCTGTCAGTCAAGGCAGCCATGCCCTTAATTAATTATGTACAACTTAATGGGTGAGTTGTATTAAAAAATCACTCCCGTACACTGGTCGTCATTGAGTTTTTGCCCATTTTTCTTTTGTTTTTTTCGCAAATCTAGGGTTACCTTGTAGACATGACCCCATACAGTTGTCACGAATGGGAAAATTAACTATCGGCCAGCAAGCATGGACGGACCTGGACGAATCAGTGAGTGCCTGATAGGGTCCTTAAAATGGTCTAACTCCACCAATATTTGGGCAAAACACAAGCTGTAAAAAGTAGGGCAATCATCAGTACAATCTACAAGAGAAAGGTGAAAAGTAGGCCTACAGGACTCCTTGGCAGGTGAGACCAAATAGTTAATTTCAGACTCTGCTGTAAAACTATTGTAGTGATTAATATCATTACGGACTAGGGGTGTAACAATACACAGAAGCCACGGTTCGGTACGTACCTTGGTTTTGGGGTCACGGTTCAGTACCAGTACGGTACAACAGGAAAAAAGCAACAAAAATCCCAAATGCATAAGGCTAGGTTTCTTTTCATTTGTTTTGAACAGACAGTAATGCAAGTTGTACTCAGTTCCACTGTCGTATAGTCCCCCCCTGAGACACTTGGTACAGCCTGGCCCTGTAGAGCATCAAACAGTAAACAACAGTGAACAATGCATATGAGCGCATAGCTGCTGAAATGTAGATGCCAATTGCTTCTGTAATGGTTGTGGCCCTGTCTGTTTTCGAATCTAGAGGCTGCTTAAAACAGCGCAGATAAGTAGCTGTTGTCCAGTTTTTTTCTGCCTGGCTCCAGTGATTGGCATATCAGGGTGATGTCTTCTTACCATGTCCGAGCAGCATGTGAGCGTCAGACTGTGGCATCGCATCGCGCAACATCGGACGCTCAGTGTCCACACTGAATTCGTTAAATATACCCTTCTGTTGTCATGTAAACAAACCATGTACCTGTCAGCTGTGCACTCAAAATCAGACTGCAGAGGTAACCACTCAAGTAAAAGATGGTTGAGTACTGATCTTCCTATGTTTGTGCTGTCTAAACAGAAAACACACGTACCGAAGTCAGTACTTTTTAATGGTACCGACCAAATTACGTCGGTACTACTGAGCAGTGATTCACATTAAATCAGACGGTGCCAAATGTCAGCATCTGGGAGCAGGAGCTTCTGTCTCTCCATCTCCCTCCTTCACACACACACACACACACGCACACACGTACACACAGCGGAGAGAGAGAGCGCGAAAGTAAAAAGAGATAATTTGACAGTAGGCCCTACCTATGCAGATTTATTCATTTTGCCAATTTAGAAAAAATACATATCTAATAATAATCTAATTATAATTGATATTGCAATTGCGATAGGATTGAGGGAATGATAATTATTACATAATTATTCTAATTTTCATTTAATAAATAAATAAATAAAATGATTATGGTGTGATATTTGCAGGGATCTGTACCAAACTGGTTGTACGCAAGATTGTAGAATATGCTGTGTAGGCCAGGACATCTCTGCAGCACAACAATATTCGATTTAAAAAGGTATTTTGACATGCATTTTGCATTCAACAAATAGTGCCCCTCCTGTGATTTGAAAATTGCAGTAGGTCATTTATGTTGTCAAGTTGAAACTGTCTGTATTTTCACATTTATTGCTTATTTCAATTGAAAACTTTAAAGTGCTCCTCCTCCATGTTTTATAGCATGTAAAAAATACTAGGGCTGTCAGCGTTAACACGTTAATCGCGATGTGATTAAGGGCCAAACATAATGCTTTTTTTTTTAATTGCGTTAATCGCATGCTGCTATTTTGTCCCTTTGACGCACCCTTACTTGTTGTCAAGCCACCAGCTTCCTGCTGCCGCAATGATGGGACAAAAACGACGCCGCTGCGCTCGGTTAACAAATCAAAAGTAATATGCACTTTGTGTCAAACGGAATTAAAATATCACTGAATTACTTTGAGTTTGAGCTGTGTGTAGCTAATCAGACTGATGACAGCAGGCAACTGCATCGCCAAAGCCGGCAAAACACGATTTTGGAATGTGCGAACCACCAAAGACCTATGGATGAAACTAAATCGAAGAAGTTAACAACAGTGCTTGCTAAATGAGTGGCAACTGACTGCAGACCAGTCCACATCGTGGAAGACTCAGGTCTAAGGGATGTCCTCAGGGTTAGCATGTTGTGACCAGTCATATGCCTTACCTTCGAGGGGAACAATCACTTCACACATACAGGACATGTATGAAACAAAGAAAGCAACTAAACTGTAACTCCTGAAAAGTGCAAATGTTGTCGCATTAACTGGGGATCATTGGACATCAGTGAGTAATCAAAATTATTAATTAATTAGGGATTTTTTGTTGTTGTTAGTTGCTTGGAGCAAGCCATTGTACAATGATGAGTGATTTCATCAGTTTTTCTTTTGTTAACCTCATGTTCCTCAGTTTTCTGATTTGAAATAAAAATCTAAATCAAGATTATAAAGTACATGTCTTTGCATTAATTTGATTTCCAATGAAGACACTGGTAAGAATTGCTTTTCACTTTTTACACTATGGACATAAAAACTGTTTTGAAATGCAAAATAATGTCCATACAGGCACAATTGGCCGTGTCTGCGGGTGGGAAGCTGGATAGGGAGTGACATAAGGATGTCCTGGTTGCTGCACTAGTGCCTCCTCTGGTCAGTCGGGGCACCTGTTCGGGGGGAGGGGAACTGGGGCGAATAGTGTGATCCTCCCACACACTACAAACTACCGGTGAGACCCATCGCTGTCAGGTGAAAAGACATGGCTGGCGACTTCACATGTTGGTGGAAGCATGTGCTAGTCTACAACTCTCCCCAGATCAGCAGAGGGGGTGGAGCATTGACCAGGACAGCTTGGCAGGGGGGATTGGCCAAGTACAATTGAGTAGAGAAAAAAAAACAACTTGGCTTTCTGATTATGGCTACGAGCACATTGAGTCAAGTGACTCTGAACCAGAACTTCTTGGTGCAAGCATTGCTCCAGAAGTGGAGGCGCAAGCGATAGACCAAGTGCTGGCCACAGAAACAAGACAAACTTCAAGCTTTAGCCTAAATTCACTCCTTGTCATTCTGAAGGCATGGGCACAACCTTCCCAAAGACAAGCACATACTTCTTGCTACCCCACAGAAAGTGGCAGTGAAGGAAAAATGCAATGGCCAGTACATATATTACAGTGTGGAACAAGGAGTTAAACACTATATGTTAGTATGCCCTGAATTCACAGGAGACATAGAACTTGTGCTCAACTGCAACTCTCCCCAGATCGGCAGAGGGGGTGGAGCAACGAAGCTTAACAGGGGGAATTGGATAAATACAATTGGGAGAAAAAAGGAAAAAAAAAAAACTTGGGTGGTTCTACGAACACGTCATTTTTTGTCCCTCGAACAAAACAGCTCTGTAAATCTGAATAAACAATAAATAAACAATAAAACATATTATAATTCAGTTTCCATGAAAAACATTTTTATAAATACCTGTCTCTCAGTATGATTTTTTGACTTCAACTACCTATTCAGGCCAAAGAAAGTCAAAATATCATATAAAAACTTAGAAGTGGTAAATGGACTGTACTTATATCGTGCTTTTCTAGTCTTTGTGACCACTCAATGGGCTTTACACTGCGAGTCATTCATACAGGAGGATGGCAGAGGTTACCATGCAAGGCACATGCTCATCAAGGGATATAAACACTCACACACTGTGTGGCTATGCCTTCGGGAGCAATTTGGTGTTCAGTATCTTGCCCAAGGATTACTCATGAATGGGTTTTATTCTTAATATGTGAAAAATGTTAAAAAATGTTGAAAAAAAAACCAATTTAGTCAGGTCCCCAGGTTGTCGTCAACCCGTGTTACTTTTAATGAAAACACCCCTTCACAAATAATGGACTGTTCCAAAAGTTGCATCATTTCCAGGAAGTGAAATCCTCTGCCTTTTATGAAGTTGATGGCGAAAATATTTTAATGAGTTTTTCTTTGAGTTATGTAGTGACAAAGTTAAAAAACAAAAGAGATTTCTTGTTGATTCACTGATAAACCTTCACAGGAAGTTCCAAGTTGAAAATCCAAACAGAGCTTTGTCCTACAGTCTCTTTTGCAGACTTCGTCCCTTCTGGGTTGTGGATCCAACCATTCAGGACAGAGATACCTGCATGTGCAAAATCCATGAGAACCTTGGTTTTGTGGTTGACAAGCTGAAGCAACTAAGTTTGCTTACCACCTCAAACCTTGAGATGCTAACAGAGGAGGTCTCTTGCAGCATCAACAGTAGGGAATGTATGTTTGGAGAGTGTCCCACATGCAACCTGAAGAGCTTCCCACTGGCTACTGTTCAGGATGCCACAATACGTGTTACATACACACAGTGGGTTTTGGAGGAGAAAGAGAACACCGTGCCACAAGAAAAGGAGGCTGTCATTCAAAATTCCAGCCAAAAAAACCAAATTGAAAGCTCTTTAGAGGAGCTCATTGAGCATTTAACTTGTCTGTTGCATAAGTTCAAGAAGCATGTGTTCAACATCAAGCAGCAGTTCTCATTCTCCAGAGCACTAAAGAGAAGTCTGTCCTCACATGAATGCACTATACATTACACATATATACTTCTCGGAAAACTACTCGTGCAAGTACAGTACTGAGGTCTAAGCTGTGCATTTTGGTGCCTTGCACCAACAGGCAACAATGCACACAGGTGTGTTATATGTTGGTGAAGATGCAAGCCCTCTGTGCTTCTGCACCATCTCACAATCAAAGTAAAAGGGTCCCCCGGCAATCTGGCAACATTTTGAGGCAGTACTGGACTACATACAAGCCCATCATCCATCTGTATCTGTGGTCCACTTCTTCAGTGATGGCCCTTGTACTCAATATAGGCAGAAGGGTAATTTATTCCTGTTCATTACTGAATTGAGCAAGAGAGGCTTTGAGAGTGGCACCTGGAATTTATTCGAAGCAAGCCACGGCAAGGGAGCTCCTGATGGTGTTGGAGGAGTGTTAAAAAGACTGGCAGATCAGCTAGTCAGTCAAAGACGTGATATCCCTGATGCCCCCACACTCTACTGAGCACTGCTGACAACTGGCACCACAACAAAGCTCTTTTATGTGGAAACCGAGAACATTGTGGATGCATACCGTAACATGCCAGCAAACATCCCATCGGCCCCAGGGACAATGCGAATACACCAGGTGGTCACCAACAGAAAAGGCCACTTGATCTCCAGGGATGTCTATGTGCCACATTGAAGAATCTGTCCTGCACATGTTTCAGCACTCAACACTTCATCTTCCCTCTACTGTCAGAGGCCCTCAAATGATCCAGGCTGAGGAACCTCAAGCAACAAGCAACCCAGTCAGACCTCAGCCAACCCAGTCAGATGAGCACCTGACAGAAGAAGTTCAGGAAATTGACTGGAGTAATGATGAGCTCATCGGAAAATGGTGTGTCCTGACATATGATGAGGAGTTCTACCCAGGAATCATCATGGCAACAGATGAAGGACATGCCCAAGTAAAGTGCATGCACCGTGTTGGCCTGAATAGATATTGCTGGCCACACCGTGAGGACAGTATCTGGTTGATGACATTTTAAGACTGATTCCTGTTAGAGTGACAGCTTGGCACGTAGAAATACGGAAAGACATCTGGTCAAAACTTGTTAGGTAGGCAGACAGGAATGTTTGGTGGAGAGGTGAAGGTGAGGAGGGGTGGAGGGGAGGAGGGGTGAAGTGGGGTGGAGAGATGGAGGGATGGAG
>JAOVVB010115509.1:0-12648 GCA_028570985.1 Heterobranchus longifilis
TCACTTTTTACAATATGGGACCTTTAAGTTTGGCATATTCTAGTCCTACTTTAAAGGCTACACCTCATCAGGATAAATGATCATGCCACACACTGTGCGTTGCATAATACGGTTCCCACTGAGTGATAACATGATATATTTTTTCTCCTCTTTTAAGAATAATGTTGTCAAGTGTTGATAGTCTTTTTGTTTTTGTATGCAGCCACAATTAAGTGCTGTTTACTAAATTTGCTAGACCTACACTCACACGCAGAGTGAAATATGTGAATATCAGAGAGCTTGCCAGTTCATATCAGAGAGGCTATAACTTAACAAGGGACTTGGTAAGGGGATTGTGTGTTATATCAAAATTTGCTGTGCAAGATACTACTTTGTCATAAGAGCTTCTGCCAAGTTTTCCTCCTGAAACATCAGTTACATCTCTCTTAATCAGCGAGCTCAAAATATCCTGGCTAATGAAGTGTGGTACATTGCGCCCTGACTCAGAAATGGCCTCGAGTAGATGATTGCATTCTAGCCTGATATTTCCCTGGCACGATGCACCCTTTCTGAGGCCTAGATGAATGTAAACTTTGAATTTTGTCTGCAGCAGCATGGAGCAACAACCTCTTATGATCTGACTGAATCAATTGGGATATGTAGTGACAGTTTCACTTTCTGGGGAAGATGCAGTGATTGAATACTAACCGCGCAATGACCTTGAGCAGTCTTAGCCGTATCGACAAAACAATATGTGCACACCTATCATCAGCAGAGGCATAAATCACTATCACCACGGTGGACTCTAAATCAAGTGCTTGTCAGTGGGTGGGAACTGAGGGCTGCTGCGAACCAACAGGGCCAAAAGGGAAGACCCGGTTCACCACATAATTGCAGATGTCAAGAAAACCACCAGGTTGGGAAATGTAAACAGAAGCTCCAGAAAGTATTTATTAGGATGCCTTCAGGGGGGTTTAGGTCCTGGTACAGCACACAGTACCTCGCACCAGCAGCCTCAGGTACCTCAGGGATGTGATTGAATCCTCAGCATTGACATGAATTTTTATGTCTTATCATGGTTCCCACTGGTACTTGAAATCCTTGAAAGTTTGTGAATTTGAGCGGAAAAATGAAGGCCTTGAAAGTTTAGGAAAATAGACATAAATTGACATGAGTCATTATATGTTTACATGCACACAATATTTTGTTTTTTTTGCCCCTTATTCCGAAAAAGACAATACTCCTACTGAGCTGTTTACACGGCTAAAGAAAATTAATATTCAACTAATATTCCCATTTACATGCACCCAAAATATGATTTTTTTTCTAAGTTTTCCACCGGTGGAGGACTTGTCGGACCGTACAAACACAGCCTCCCTTTTTCATTCCTTCAACCACCTTCTTGAAAAGGTCGGCATTGTGATGTTTGCTCAGATCCACTTTTCATAATGTTTCATGTGAAGGTGACTCCGGCCGTGACGGCACCCTCGCTGCTTCTCGGGATCGTGCGCTCTCCCTCCCTGCGGGGAGGGACGGGACTCTGCTCCCGACTGGCCGACTGTCCACAGTGCGCCAGGGGTCTGTGGCGATGTCCGACAAGAGAAATGTGGGCTTTTCTTTTGTGCATACATCTCTATCCCAGCCTTGTAAACTGTTGGTTTGTGTTGAATAACCATAGCAACGCACCGAGCTGACAGTAAACATGCAAGAGGCTGTAACCGACCGTAAACTGCGGTTAAAAACCCCAATTGAGATGCATATTCTGAATGCACTGTTTTCATGTCCAGTGAATGCTTCTAAAACCAGAATAATACCGGCATATTCCACATGTCTTCATCAGAAAATGCTATATTCAGGAAAAAAAGGCCTTTTTTGGATTATGCAAACGGAATATGCTGTTTACATGTCCTTTTTTTTTACTTAAAGTAAGTACATTTCTAGAAGAAATGTAATTTCTCCTGGATTATGTTTTGTTTATGAATTTATTTCAAAACTGTTTCTAATCTAATGGAAGACCCCACAGAGAGGAGGTCCGGGTGGATGAATAGGTCACAAAAACACAGACTTTGACCCAGGAGCCTGCAAAAATCAACGTTGTTATCTAACAAACTTAGTAATTATAGTTTATTACGTAATAAACCACAATTTTTTCCTAAAGGAGGTGTTTAAAACGGCAACCATAATCCTGGAGAAAAAATATGTTTCCCTCGAAATATAATTGAGAATGCAGTTTAGTTGTATGGGAACATAATGTTGCTCAGTTGTGTCATTGTTTCATGTGCCAGCCTGCTAGTTCTTATTATAAAAAAATCAATGTAGTAACAGTAATGACCCTGTCTCTCAAGCTATGCCATATTGGGTCCTTGAAATGGATGGAATTGCGTCTGGAAAGTCCTTGAGAAGTCCTTGAATATGATGTTTAACCCTCTCGTATGCAGCACAGAAGATGTGGTCACGTGTGCAGACAGTAAATTATCCTGTACAAGGCAGTTGATTTAAAAAAAATAAAAAAATAAAAAACGTGTCAAATATAAATGACAATGTTATGATCTTGTTTAATATATTTACTTTGACATGACCTCCTTGAAAATAAAGCACTCACTTGACAGCATTAGGTACTTTTACAGCAATTAGCAGTAATGAATTATGTGTGTGTGTAACCTCCCATAAAAGTGCTAGTCTTCAAAGCACCAGTGTGCTAATTTGACTCAATACCAACTAGCCTTCACTGTGAAAAGCTTTCATTGTTCTTTTTAAATGAGTGAAGTGCACTCGGTGACTACTACTGTAACTATACTGCTCATTATTATATGGTGACTGAATAAAGTCACTGATCTCACTGTGATCATGCTGTCAGAGCTGGGTGTTAGGACACCAAGTTTGATTTCAGCTCATTTACTCTTGCAGTTTAAAAAAAAAAAAAAAATCAAACATATGAGTCAGACAAATGAAGCCTTCTTTTTTACAGCTCAGGAAGAAAAAAAAAGGAAACACACATCGAGTCGTATTTTAACTTTGGACCCAGTGTAGCAATTCTGAAGAACATTTCTAAGTTATAACAGTGGATGATGTGAAGTCCTGTTTTGTTACCGTGAGAAATGCAGGTTTCACACTTGAGATAATTCTATGAAATTATTCTACTTCAGCTTTTGTTCTGCTTTATTCAAACAAAGACCACTCTATTTAAAGGGCTCAATTAGCTGGCAACGGAGCAGCGATGCTGCTTGCTGTTCGTTGCTATTCTCAAGTGCTGAGGAGACATTCAGATCTTTAAAGCATGTGGAGTACTTTTAATAAACCCCTCAGGATTCCCTTACTAACCACTTGGCTTCACTGAAATATTTTTTTGAGATATTTTTCAATTAGAAATATTCCATTGAATTTCATTATGAAAAAAAAATTAGCTGCCATGACATGTCCCTCAAGAGACTAATGCACATATACAGTAATTATTCTTGAGCAGCACTTAATCCTTTGTTTAAAATCCACTATACCAGTGTGTGTGAAATTAGTATTAGTGACGCCTTTATGGAGCGAGCTATAAGCTCTATAAGTGCTCCGCTGGATACCATACAGGTAGATGTCTTCTCTTACATATGTATGTCCTTTGTAGTCCACTTCAGCATTTTTTTTTTTTTTTCTCCACTTAGATACAATGAGATTCAGCTAGAACAGTCGTTATGACATTTCCGAGTCTTCCGAGTCTTTTGAAGGCCGCCTGCCCAGCCACACGTTGCAGTTATAAATGTGCTGTCAATCCCCGTTGGATTCATGTGTCAAGAGAGTCCTTTTGTGAAATGAAATTATGTCTCAGCTCTAAAATCATCATGCGGTACAGTGTCCCACAGAGTAGACAGTACATTTTCCTGATGGAAAACGTGTTACAATTGTTCTCAGGGGCGAAAAAAAAAAAGAATAGCAGAGGTAATCCAAGTATAGGATTTGGTGTTGTGTGTGTGTGTGTGGTGGGGGGGGGGGGGAGTTGTTTGTGTGGGATGCACATGTAAATCATGAGTCAGACAGTCATGCTTCACATCAGAGGAGGGAAATTGAACTTTTTTTTTTGTACGCCAGCCGCGGTGTCAGGATCGCACCAGGACTGATTAGTCACGTAAGATACCAGCCAGCCTGCTGGAATAGAAAGGAGCTCGCAGTGATGGCTGGTTACCTGCCAAAGTGGATGGTGGTGTAGACAAAGTGGTAATCCTCAAGACGTATTTTTTTTTTTTTTTTTTCTTTTTCTCGTGTGTTTTCCTTTTCATTTATTTTGCCAACATTTTCTGGTGCCAAGCACACATTTCTGTGGTGGTTCCAGAGTTCTGCAATATTTTCCTCTTATTTTAGGCTACTGTATAAACATAAAGTGCATCTGGTCCAGATGATTTTTGCCAGCAAATGTAAAAGCTTTCCTGAACAGAGGATGGATAGTGAGGAGTAATCTGAGTCATTAGAGCACCCATTCTTGAGAATTGGGACAAAACCTTATTTTGGGGGCTTTTTGATTATTACTCTTCAATAAGAAGTGTTAACAAAAATCTGGGACACGACATTAAAGGGCCTACATTTTCATAAAACATATTTTAAAATAAGATGATTATAATGGTACCTTTTTACACTTATGTTATCAGTAGGTATTGTTAGTTTCAGTGAATTCTTGTCTGGGACGAGGCTGTTTTCCTGCACAGAGTAAAAAATATAAGAAGACCAAAACATTCATTCATCTTTATTTCTTATATATAAATCCTTTAAAAATTAATTTTCACCAATGAAAAATGGAATTAGTGAGTTGATAATTAATCATTTTTTAAGTTTTTATGGCAGGACATGATTTGTTCCAATTCTCAAGAATGGGTGAAACATTACAAACCTGCAGCAGCTAAAATACATGTCACCACAGTTATCCCTCAAGATTAAGCCACAGTAACTGTCTCAGGTTGCCTGGAGTTAGACTCCAAAAAATCGTCTTAAATGTATGTACATAAGAGCTGATCCCTTCTTATGTCAAACCTAATCAAACTTGTTAAATATAATACATTCCATCTGCAAATAATCTGAGCACACTGAAGGAGCGACTCAAGATGGCACCACGCTGATCTCCGTGGGCAAGACGCCACATAAAAGCTCAAAATACCATTGCACGGGTGCGGAGCTAGCTGTACCAGAATAGCACCTGCGATAGCAGGCCCCCTGTTGAGAGTGCAGGTGGTGATCTGGAGGAGAGCGACAGCGACGGCAGTGCGCGTGAAAACGAACCACCGCAGTGCCTGCCACATCTGTAGTCTTCTTTTTTTTTTCGGCCGCGGATTAAAGCACCCTGATTATTCCAGCTCTCACCTTGAAATGCTAATGCTAACTCAGAACAGCGGCTAATAGGCAGATTACATATTCTGAGGGCTTCGATTCGCATTGTTTCTAGTGTGCTCTCTCACCCTTCCAGCTGCAGCTTAGCCGTAGACAAATCCACCCACTCAATGTTTAGTCTTTTGTCCTCTGCGAGGATGTTTTCAAATGTCATCCTGATGACAAGCAATGTTGTGAGAGCAGAGGAGACCAGGCAGGCTGCTGCTTTTGTGTTACAAGCTTCTCAATGGGACAGACAGGCATGCACACAAACGCACTGCGATCACACTGACACACAGCCATTCATTTGCTCTCTCTCTCTCTCTCCCTGTCTCACACTCTCTTGATTGTCTCTTTTCCTACTCTCTCGCGCTCTCGCTCTCTCTCTCAAAGCACACCACACTGCTATCACTAGGGCTGGCTGGATTAGCATAGTAATGTGCCTTGTTGCATCACACTGGCTGTAATCAATTAGCCGGTCATCCAGTGTGTATAGCTGCAGACATTTACACTGGTCCGCTGTTTGTTAATCATGTCCAACAGCATTTCATCTTAGACCCCTTCACTCTGCTCTTTAGAGAAAAAAAAAGGCCGACATGAAAAACATCAACACCAGAATCACATTAAAATGCCAAGTGCAATAAATGTCCAGCTCGGGAATTTGTCTCGGTGATGCTGGTACACACAGATTCTGACAGCTTTTAGTTTCACTCTCTCGTGCAAAGCAAATATAAATGACTGAAATATCGCTGACTTTGTAGTTTAAACCGCCCACAGCGTGCCATATGTTTCTGGTAATTATATGTGCATTCAGATTGTTCAATCAAGTAAATTATCCAAATAAACACTGTTTGATGAATTGTTTACATATTTTTGTTTTACATATTTATTAATACAGTTCATTGTTAAGTTTAGTAGTTAGTAACGTTGTGTCATTTGGTTATGTGCCCCAGCACTGTACTACACGTGTGCCTTTAGCTATTGTGTCACATGAACATGAAAGTTGCCCTTTCACACATGTAGCACACAACAAGAGCTGGTCCGTGTTCTCACCAGAGTGTGACACGGGAGTGGATTTTCACTCCTGTCCCGTCCCACCGACACAAAAAAAACTCCTGTCCCGTCCCAATCCTGGAAGAATGACTCCCGTCCGATCCCGTTCCTGTGTTGATGTTTTTTTTTGCCACAAGAGCAGTCGAGAGAGAATAAAAAGACAACAGAAAGACTAGCATTATGTTAAAAATAAAGAAAATAGCATTTATTCATATTAAAAGTGCATATTTATATAGTACAAAAACTGGCCTTTTGTTATTATTCCTGTCCCGCCCGCTCCTGTTGACTTTTTTTTTTCCTGTCTCGTCCCAGTCCAATGATGGATAGTGAAATTGACTCCCATCCCACGGGAATCCCGGAAAAATTCCAGGCTCTAGTTCTCACTTAAATACTCTGTTTGGTTTGGGCGAGGGGTGGCATCTGGGTAGAGTGTGAATTTCGGCACCAGTTAGACATTTTCATTGGAGTCTTTGTGTAAATGACCCTTCTTCTTCACCGTCAGATGTTTGTTTTCTTCCGGTTTCGCGCCAGCTGCATGCATGATTAAAAAAGTCATCAACACTCGCCCACTCGCTGGCTGTGAATTCTCCGGACAATGACCGGCTCTATTCGCACATGGGCTCGATCAGACATTACTCCGTCTTTGTACTAGGGAGCTGGCAGGGTCAAGTCTGTCCGGTCCAGCTGATTCAGACATTTGCATTCTCCCATACAGCCCCTCCGGGTAATGTCTAGATAATTTAAGGCTTGCAGAGTGTGTGAAAAGTGCTTTTGATGTTTTTAGTTCAGGTGTCTTTGACTTTGAGGGTTACATACTCATATCTTTGCATAAATAAGAGCCCAGGTAGATTTGAGACCTTTTATTTACAGGCAAAACTGTCTCCACATCATCTCTGCAACTTGCAATTGGTAGTCACCTCCCTCAAATAGAGTCCATACACACACACACACATGAACTCACACCATCACGTCCGTTTCTGTCTACCTCATCAGATTGCATCCACTTACACTTAACTCCCCAGATAGCGGGAGTCTGTTTGCCTGCGTGTCTGACTTCACGTCTGCCGCTCCGACGTTGTGCAAGTTTTGACCTCAATTCATACCCAACTGTGTATTACCGAGTCTGCCGCAGCAACAGTACAGTTTGTTCCAGATTGAAGAATCTGAACTTCTCCCAGTTATGCAGACGCCCTGAGCATTGTCATTCCAGCGGTGACACACCGTAACCTTTAAATGGAATCCCTGCCTTGACGGCACGTGTCAATCGGGGCATCGAGGAGCCAGACGATCCAAATCTGACATTTGTTCTTTTAGTCCAGAATTGATCAGAGGAGGTTTTAGCCCAGAGATATCCTCGCGGGAGATAGGAAGTGGCTGAAATATCAGTGGCAGGGCTGAAATATGAGCAACGCATGATGGTGTAGGTTTATGATGTGTCCTTTGTAAAACAAACCTGTTAAAACAATTGAACAAATGCCTGATTTCAGACTTCCCTGAGTGTGTTTTCAGCCCACTAAGAGTCAAATGTCAACATTTAGTCCAACTAAAAGAATATTATAGTTAATGAAACAGTTTTAGGCATGTTGGCCCACTGTTCCTATCAAATAATCAGGAAAGCTGTGATTAGTAAGTGCCACTACATGGATTTCCGGTCCTTAACTGCTCACAGCTTCAGATTATGCACCCAATTAGCCGTTCTCAAGATCTTTCAGTACAGATTCACAGTCGGGATTAAAAAAATGTACATGGACACTTCACAGATGCTGCACAAATAATAGATGAGCAAACACCGCTTTATCAGTTTATTGGTCTATTTAAATTAGTGGTTACCATGGCAACCTGTTCCTTCTAGGATGTATTGGACACTTAAAACACTGTAAAACGTTGTGTGGAGACTTTTAGCAGAAATTAACGAGGATGCGAGAGCAAGAAAGGAGGACTGCTTTCTCTGGCCCCGTACTCTCCGTAATGATATTGATTTATTTACCCGATGTTGAGGTGCCCTTGAGCAAGGCACTTAACCCCCAACTGTTCCAGTTGAAAATATATTGCTGTGATGGTGCTGGGCAGATTCTCTCAGGTGTAATTTTGTGTGTGAAAGAGAGAAATCATGCAGCGCAACCCTCAACTGAATAATACAGGTTGTGTTGTACAAATTGTTTATTCTAATTTTGTTTTAATGTATGTTTGAAGTATTATTAATCCACTCAAGTCAGCTCCTAAAGTAATCTCTGTGAAGAATTTAAGACTTTAATTTAGAGTTGTGTTATCTACTATTATCTGGAAAAAAGTACTTAATCTACACTGTAGTAAATATTGTTGGGCTGTCCTCGACCAAAGAAATTCTTAATCGAGTAACACTCGTTGATCTGTAAAACTGAATTTCTCCACAAAGAATCAGGCAAAAGCACCACTTTAAATCTTGTGTTTACCAGAGATGTGCTCATAAGTTTCCTGGAAATAAGTCATTCAGCATAAAAAAGCATAAAAAATGACTAATCGACTAAAGAAATCTTAGTCGACTAAAATCAAAACGACCGATAAGTCGACTAATCGACTAAGAGCGGGCAGCCCTAAAATAATGCTTGACCGTGTGTTTTATTTCTTTATCAAAAATGGACAGTGCTAGGAAACACTGCACTCCTGGATTGGAGGGACATTTGCAATGCATGGTCAATCTGTCCAATTTCCCTGGCCGTCCCCATAAGCCTAGAGGCATTTGGGTATTAATCTCTAAGTAGTGGCAAGAGTGGCAACAAGCTTAATTCATTTACTTAAGAGCTTTTCACGTGGGGTTTAAAAGTTAATAGGACGATCACTCCGTAGTGCATTTGATTAAACCCTCTTAATTACCCCAGGTATAATGGGCTATTAGCAAAGGCCCAGTTGTAAAAGGGCAAGTGGGAGATGATTGTTTTTATGAGGTACTTTTTGTTCACCTCTTCCAATGTCAGGATTAAACTGAATATTAGAATTTAACCCAGTTCCTCTTGCAGTGTGATATGCCTGGGGGTTACTCGTATTGTAGGGTATACTGTGTTTTAGTGATTTCTGCGGTATTTGAATTTAAATCAGACTTGCTTTGAGCGATTGAGGACAGATTAGGGACAGGAACAAAGATGGACACGTATACGAAGCAGTTTCAGATCAGACACTTGAATTTTGAACGTTTGCTTTTCATCGTCACTCGTTTTACACTTATTTATAAACTGCTGACTCTAATTGAATTACAAAATAAATGTAATTTTTTGTTCTGTTTTACAGTTACAGTTACTGAGAAGAAATATGTAATTAAATTACAGTTACTAATCAAAATGCTGGTGATTACAAAAGGGTTACATCTGATTATATTATTCAGAAATGCGTTCTTTTCAAACAACTACACTACATCTCTACACGCTATGCTTTACATTTATATTTTTTAGGACTTTTGAGGTTTATTGGCCAGTTTAAAACATTTGTTAGAAAAGTAATCAAATAGAATAAGTTCCATTACTTTGATGAAGTAATGAAACTAGTTACATTACTTACTACAGGGTAACTAGTAATCTAAAACCTATTACATTTCAAAAGTAACCTTCCCAACACTGTTTATACCATACCCTTTCTCCTGTCTTTTTTTTCCTTCTCTACAGGCACTTTCTTTTTAAAACGGGCACAGGAACGACACCTTTCTTTGGCGCAGCGGCCCCTGGTTACACCATGGCGACAGGGACGGTTTACTCCACACCGGCGCGCCCTTTGCCCAGAAACAGCCTGTCCAGAGGGGCGTTCAAGTTCAAGAAGTCACCTAAACACTGCTCCTGGAAGTGCACCGCCCTGATCGCTGTGGGGATCGCTGTGGTTCTGTCCATCGTTCTCTGCTACTGCATAGGTAAGGATTCGTTTTCGTTGTGTGACGGACATTTTGAAAGTTGTGTCATATGCATGAGGAGAATTAAGTGATGAGCTGTTCTCAAATCACAAACACAGCCACATGACAACATTGGGAAACAGTGCATGAGAGCTACACATGAGCTAGTTTTGTCTCTTTTAAACGTGCACACATTTTCACAGTCAGACTTCTAGTAAGTCACAAGAATTAGGATGTGAGACGTGACAAACTTGAGACTTGACATTTGAAACATGAAAGCAAAAACATTCAGACTCAAGTTTTGATGCGAGACTCAAACAATAAAAAAATAAACAAGACAGCAACAGTCAGTCCTCGCATATTTAATGATTAGACATATGCATTGAAGGGACTTGGTCCCAGCAAATGGAAAAAACAATTAAAACCGCTTCGAACGGAAAATGTCAAAACCATAAAGCATGCCATTTTAATGGTCAGCATTCAGACCTTAAAGTTTTTTCATCTTGACTTTCAATTTGTTTATGAAGACTAATGAGTTGATGACTTTGACTAGCTGTCAAGGAGTTGAGGTTTGATTTGGACCCACCCCAAAAGACTTTAAAGCTGCCCTGCTCACGTCTCTCTCTCTCTTTCTCAATCACAGACACGCTCTTAAGCCCAGTTCAGAACAAAGATTCACGACGAGACGAAACTGTTTTCTCCTTCAGAGTTTTATTAAAAAGTTGCCAGCCAGCGCCAGCATTTCTGTTACATATTCACTAATCTTTCAAGACCCCCCAGAATATTTTGTACTATGAATATGTAAGCACTTAATATATCAAAAGAAAGATTTTGGAGCTCAAGTCACCCAGTCCGACATTCACTCAGATCCACCCCAGGGAAGGAGCCCCTCGCTCGGGTAAACATCAGCCTCCCCTCCAGTCCAGGGAAGGGAGCCCATATCCTGGTAAACTTCCAGTCTGACAATCCGACACTCTGGCCCCAAGACGACCGCCGTTTTTTTAAATTTCGGCTTATTCACACTGGTTTTCCTCACATCTCTCTACTTCCGATTTACCGCTGATCTTCTTTTTCCGCTTGTTTTTGAAGCCAGAAGTGCGGCACTATGTTCACAAGATCTGCAACAGCAAAAACGCGGATTGCCAGAAAATCTTGTCAATGCCGAGGAAGCGTTGTGTCATAAATTATGGAAAATCTCATCAACGGCGGGGGAAAGAGTTCAAACGTTGCAGGTTAAAAAATGTGAACTGGCCCGAACTGGCAGCTCGACTGAAGCTGGCTGATGATGTCGCCTGCGACTCCGCTTGTCAAGTCGCCAACAGCCAATCAGCTCGTACCGAAATCAGCTGGTCAGGTCATTTTCAAACTGCAGAGGTTTGGACGGAAGCTCAACGAGCGAGAGAGAGAGAGAGAGAGAGAGTGCAGCGGTGGTCGAGCGAGCTCGGGTGCATTCGTTAATAGTCTGTCTGAGAGCCAGATGTGCCGTTCAGTTATTCAGAGCAGCACACTCTTCGAGCGGCAGAGCGTAGTCTGGGCACTCAGAGTGGAGCGCTTAACCTAACCGTTTGTTAATTCATATAGAAATCGAATGCTCTATTTCTTCGAACAAAGCGCTCTTATTTTAGTGTAGAGTGTCAAACTGGATTTACGAATGCACCCCTGGAGAGTGAATGAAGAGAGGGTTAGTAAGCGTTAGTAAGATGAGAACCAAGCAGTGAATCAGAGAAATAAAACATTATTATTCGCCGTTTCCTAACTACTAGAAATGCAGCGGTGGCAAATATCTCACTATCACTATCCTCATTCATATTTCATGACACTACAAATTATATCCAGCTACAAAAGAAGTCTGAAAAGCTGAAAGTTAGAACAGAAGTACAGAGTCGTTGCTATGGAGACGGTACACCGCATTGGTTTTGGTCTCATCTCGTCACGAATCCTCGGTCTGCACTCGGCTTTACTGTCTCTCTTTTAATGCAGTACAGTTGACTTCATATTAGCATAAGTTCAAGGCCACACTCCTACTAGCCTTCAAACTTTGTGTACACCAGCTCCACGGTAGCAATTAAACAATTCTTCTCTTTTCCTCCACTTACAAAGTTCAGTCCCTGATCGTGTTTGGAAACAGTTCAGGAGGTGAAAATCTTATCTGCAAACTGCTCACACTACCAGACATTATAGGCTGAACATCTGTACCGACTGCGGGCTTACACCAGAGCTTTCCCCTCGATTCTCTGGAGGGGCAACTCAGGGAAAAATCTGCCTCAATATCTGAGCCTGGCATGAGGATATTTTTTCTGGGAGATGATGTATGACTCTTTAACACTATTAGATGCTGACAGTATGGGATGTTTACTGGGGCTGCCCCTGACTAAAGAGTTTCCTGGTTGACCAATAGTCGTTAGTTCAAGCCATTAGTCGAT
>JAOVVB010115527.1:0-12648 GCA_028570985.1 Heterobranchus longifilis
CTGCCTCCTAGCCAAGACTTCAGGACCGCAGTGGAAATAAGTCATGTGACTTTATTGTGATATCCTGATAAATTCTGTATCCTGAATATCTCTGTCCTGTATGCAGATTTCGTGTACCGTATTTTAATTTATCAAATAAAATCAGTCAATCACTATTATGTAAATATTAGACATGCAGTTACAGTTATCTGATGCTGATCCTCACTTAAAGGTCAGAGGTCAGTGTTTTATATACTGTTATATGAGACCATGGGCATAGATTTGGGGGGGGGGGTTCAGGGGACATGTCCCCCTCAATATTTAGAACATGTGAATTTGTCCCCCCCCCCCAATACATTTGATGAAATTATAGACATTTTTTGCCATAAATTGATGCAGAAAAGGCACAAATTGGTGCATAAAAATTCACAATGCAGGAAATTAAGTCTTTGACTCTCAAAATTTCCTGGGGGAGGACCCCACAAACCCCCATTTTATGTGTCCACCCCCCAAATGTTGAAATGAAACCTATGCCCTTGTATGAGACAGTGGCTTGTAGTTGCATCCCTGAGTTAAAGTAAACCCATGTGACGTGACTGCAGACCCGGGCTCACCTGGCAGGAGGAAAGCCGTGGTGGTGTGGGGCTGGGGTTGGGGTTGGAGCCGGGGCTTCTTGGCCACACCATCACTCGCACAGATGAGGACGGGCTCGCTGGGGGACGAGGAGGACGTGGGGTCCACAGGGGTGCGATCGGGTTCTTTGGGTGGAGCCTCCATGTTGACTTTGGCACTCAGAACAGCGTCCCTGTCCATTACTCCGGAGCGCTGCAGAGCAGAGGGACAGTAAAGCTACACTCTCTGGTGCAAACAGAGTAACAAGTCTGCAGCACTAACAGCTGGAAGTTTTTCCTTATCTGAATCCAGGGTGTTGTTTGTTGGACCGATTGTAAATCCCTCTCAGGCAAATTGGGGATTTTGGCCTATATAAATAACATTGATTTAGCTAAGTTATTATGGATCCTCTCTCCTGCTGCCCTCAGTTTTTTTTTTGTTTTTTTTTACCGTGGTTTGATTTATCTCTATGTTGTACCTATTTTTTATCATTAATGTTAAGGGTATTAATACAATGTACACCCATTATAAGGTGGCAATCAAGGGCGTAGATTTTGTTTCAACATTGGGGGGGGACACAGTGCGGAAGCGCACTGCATTCACGAAAGAAAAAAATAAATCGACATAATTACGAGAAAAGATCTCATATATCTCGTAATTATGAGAAAATACCTTGTGATTACGAAATCTCATAATCTCGATATCGAGATCTTTTCTCAGAATTACTAAATCCTAAACTTTTCTTGTACTTGTAACTCAAAATTACGAGACAAGGTATCTAATTTTTGGGGTGTCCTCCCCCAGGAAATTTTGAGCCTCAAACACTTAATTTGCTGCATTCTGGTTAATTTTTCTGCACCAATTTGTGCCTTTTCTGCATCAATTTATGGTGAAAATTCCATCAAAATAAAAGTCCTCTGCTACATTCATGGTTTTATTGGAGGGGGGGTCCCTAATGTCCCCTGCACCCCCCACAAAAAGCTACACCTATGGGGCAATAATAGACACTACAATTACCTGAGCCCACTTTGGTGTATTTCTGAACATAGAAAATATCACCACCATTTTTAGATTATATGACCAATGAATCTCTACTGCACTTTTTTTCTCTCCATTTATATTCCCTGCCTTCAGTTTTTTAAATCTGAAACATATGGATTAAGATTGATCAAATTGGTAGTTTTAACATTTGATACATTTTGATGAACTTTTTTATTCGAGATAGTTCCCCCAACTTAATAAATAAATTAAATAAGTAGGCCTAACTTTTAAGGGTGCCATTAACAGAATGACGGCAGAGCAGAGCCTTCTCCACCAACAGCCGTGACCCCGTGTGACTTTTTAACAGACATCCATTACCTCCAAATGCACAAATGCCAATAATAGTGACACGCCAATATTTATGCACAAGCTTGTAAATCCACACACATTAAAAAATATACATTTCAGTTAAAATGGCGGAGGCTAAAAAAAAAAAAAAAAAGACGGAAATAAATGTATAAAAGCAGCGTCTGAAATCCCGTGAAAATCCCATTTAGTGAAAAATGAACCCTGTCTCCCATTCCGGCTGCATCTCAGATGAATGAGCAACATTTCACCTCACAACAACGTTAAGCTCTTAGATATTTCACTAACATCGGCGCGACTGCATCTATTAGGCTATTTAAAAGTATTTAACTCGATAGATTAATTAAAAGCGAGGCATTATTAAATATATTTTTAGGATTGAAAGCTTTGTGGATGATTTTGTCCACAACGCTTAAACGCTTTACCTCAACAACAAAAACATATTGTCCCTGTAAAACATATGCAGTTATTACATGCTCGTGTCCGTCACAATAAAGAGTAAAATTATAGATGTGAAATAAATTCGTGGTTGCAGATAAATTCGGAACTGAAATTTGGCTTACCAGCTATGATCTCCTGCGGCTCCGGGGCTCCGACTGCGCATGCGTGGACCCCAAGTACAGTCACCGCTCGTTGGCTACAATGCAACGCCAAAAGACTTTCATATGTGGAAATAATGTAGTGGATTATCGATTAGTCTGGAGACCTGGAGCACCGTCACTTTTAATTAAAGCTATAAATTAAAAAAAACAACAAAAAAAAAACAGCTTCTGCTTATATCTGCAACACATTGATCCTGTTCGTTTTTCCAGAGAGGGGCCACCCCTCTACCAAGAGCATTTATTATATAATTAGCAGGATATAGGTCATGTCGATACTGCAGTCAAGGTTTCTGTAATGCTGACACAAAGCAACATCACACCGCAGGATTTTTTCATTAAGATCTTTAATTGAACATACAATAAAAAAAGGACATTTTTCAGTTGGATCTCATTCGGATGGAGAAAAAAAAAAGAATCTGTTCCACGAGATGGAGAGAGGGCGTGCATTCAGTGAGTCTGACGGTGTTCCTTATAAACCCATAAACACACCCTCCAGAGATTTGAATTGTGTACCTTTCAAGTACAAAGACTCCAGTACTAGCTGCACACTTTAAATAAGCAGAGGCTTGACAAAACCCTTAACCCCTGGATGCAGAAAAAGAGATGAAATGCAAATTGAAAATGACTATCGGGGCTGCAATCAGAACAAAGCAGCAAACGCCAGAAAAATAGGACATGAGGCAAACAGAAATCCAGAAAGTGAGTCTTCAGATTACCTGCTCAAGGTTACAAAAAAACCCAAACGTCGGTAGCAACAAAAAGGAAGAAATCAGTTTCTGACGCTGATCACACGGTCTATGTACAAGAGGTTAAAAAGAGATCATAATAGTCCACCTACAATGCAAGTTGTTCAAATGTGAAATACAAACCAAATCATATTCTTGTAAATTTTCAGTTCTGCAGTACAAGTTCTCATGTCTCAGTTGAGCATTTTTAGAGTGCCGCAAGACGACACCAAGATCGGCCGATTCCTTGAGAAAGCAATTATCGAGACTGCAGCTCAAAAATGGTAAACTGCTCAAATGCTGTAGCCAAATGCTACTTTTCTCCCACAACCGCACACTTTGAATGCGCATGAAAACAAAACCGTTGCGTCAAACAATGCCTGATGGATGCTCCAGACATTCACTGCTCGTACAATGCAATAAATAAATTGTATCGATCCACCAACCAAATAGATCTGTTGCAAACTGAGATGCATGATTATGATGATTAAGTAAAATACATTTTTACGAAGCCACAAGCAGTTTTTGATTAAAAACAGACCGGTGTGACAAACCTGCAGTTTACCAATCAAGTTGAAATGTTTGGGACAGAGTGACTTGAACCATCTCAGGTTGCAGCTCTCTAGCACTTCAGTTTTTGAAAATAATTATGGAGAATACATGTTTGGGAAGCAGACGATTTAGAGACCAAAATCATTCCAAAAAGTCGCCCCGTCACTGTGGTGCATCCTTTAATAAAACGGCATCTAAAACATGTTTAAGACAAGTGCACACGTGAAGGAGAAAAGTAGAACAGGCCAGGAAGCACGGGCCAGTATGACGACACTGCTCATTATGTACAGCATAGGGATCAAACGCCTCCCTTTTCCAATTCCACTAATCCTGAGAAGCCGACCTAGACCGTGAGCGAGACCGTGAGCGAGACTTTGAGCGGGAGGCTGAGCGTTTCTCCCTGGACTTGGATCGGCGGTCGTCCTCGTGTGGGGATGGCGAGCGGGAGGGAGATTTGTCGACGCGCTCCTCCTTTCCGTTCTCCATGGGGGAGGCTGAACGACTGCGGGACTTCTTGTCACCAGACATCTCCTGCGATCGACTGCGAGAATCACGCTCCGACTTTACCTTCGAGCGAGATTTGGATTTCCGGTCCGCTGAACGGGACTGGGATTTGCGGGAGCGTGAACGAGATTTAGATTTGTGGGACAGAGAACGGGACCTGCGGTTGCGAGATCGTGACTTGCTGTCTCCTGACTTGGAGCGAGACTTCCTTCCGGATCTGGAGCGGGAATGGCGACGTCTCTTGTTGCTACGGGAACGAGACCTGTAGGGAATAAAAGAAACGCACATGCCTTATTTTATGATTGTGCAAGAAATCAATGAACCTTTTATTAATTAAAGACGACACAATACATAGCCTCTATACCTTATTTATTTGTGTCAATACATAAACTAGAAATCTGTGTTAATTGTATTTTCTTTTTTTAATATTAGAGGCATTCTCACCTGGAGTGGGATCTGGAGCGACTCCTGGAGTGACTCCTGGAGTTCCTGCGGCTGCGGCTCCTGCTGCGGGAGCGGCGGCGACTACGAGATCTAAGGACAACAGCACAAAGTCAAAAACAGAAGTACAGCCAGTTCCTGTGCAAGATATCAGAGTTATGAGTTTGTTAGCAACAAAGTCAACAGAGGAGCTTAGTATGTATTTTTTTTAATAAGAGCTCAAAGAGCGTATTCAGTGGTCCCACCTGGAGCGGCTGCCAGAGTAAGACCGTCGTTTGCGAGGTCGGTCCTCCACCAGACGAATCTTCCGTCCGTTAATGTCTGTACCGTCCAGCTTGTCAATGGCCCGCTTCATGTCCGAGTGGGAACGAAACTCGATCACACCTTCATTGGTGCGTTCCTTGTGGGCGTCTGCGTAAGTCACCTCTCCTGCCTGACGCATGAAGTCCTGTGGGACGCAAAAGAAATCAAGAGACAAATAAAAAAAAAAGCTGAAATCTCATTCTCTCTTAACAAGGTGTAAATCATCTCGATCCAACAATTCACCAGTTAACTAGAGCTGGGCGATTTTAATCGATAAATTTGAATTTATGGAGGACTACGTTTAGAAATGACAAGCTCCCGTAGTTTATAGTACTGTAGTGTGCGTGTTTTTGTTCTGCCTGCTCTCATCACAGGCTCTCTGAAGCTTTGTTCTATGACCTCTGTGCCACCAATCCACCGTTGGTAGCACAGACGTCCCGGTATATTTTTTAGGTTCATAAAATGAATTCATGAATACGTAAGATATTACTACAGACATTCCTGTAATCTTCTGCTGTATCAGCCATGTGTTTACTATGCATTTATTAATTATTTATTGTTGAAATAAAAACAAACCATATTTGAACAATTCCTTTGTCTTTCGCAGTTTATAAAAAAAATTAAAAAAATTTAAAAGAAAATTGGGGTGCACAGATATCGGCTGAACATCGGTATCAGTTGATATCTGCCTTGTTGACTGCAATCGACAAATAAGATGACATTCACCGGTGGCAGTGGCCGATATTTATCTGTTGTGTTGAATCAATTTTGCTTTAGCTAAATGTTGTGTTAAAGTTTAATGCTTTTGAAGCACTTATTTAAAAAATAAATAAGAATATTTTTCATGTGAAAAAGTTATATTAAAAGTTGTTTGTATGATTGAATTTGTGCTCATTCAAAGATTAAAATTAAAAACTGTAAACCGGGAGTGGTGTGTACATTTTTTAAAGCCATATCGCCCAGTCCTGCAGTTAACCGAACAGAGGAAGAACAGTTTGTGTTCAAACATGTACCTTGAGGTCCTGCCAACTGCAGCGGCTGGACAAGTTCTCCACGATGAGACGGTACTCAGTACGGACAGGAGGTCCATACTTATCCCTGCCAGAGCGGCTCCGGCTGCTGTAACCGCTACCTTTAAAAACAACAGCACATGAAAAAAGTTAGAAACGACAAAAATGGCCAAGGCTAAAAGAACTACTGGTTTGGGTAATCATAAGAACACAAGGCAGTGACTTGCCAGATAAAAGTCCAAGGGGGTATAAATTTGAACTTAATAATGAAAGGAGTCCCTCTGATCCCATTTTCAAACACAAAGCTTCAGATAAGTGATCTACGGGCCACTGCACGGGCTCTTTGTATCGTTTGCATTGTTCAGCATTTTGATGTTGTTCTCTGCTGCAAAGAACACCACTGCATCTGTTTCCGGCTATTCAAAGCCTGTCTTACTCTTGTACATCACACTGTGATGCTTTAGCTGCATAAACAAATGAACAGTGATGTTCTTTCAAGACCTCCGAACCCTGTAACACAAACAGAAAGGAGGTATCCACATAGGTTGCGGTCAAGGGCACTGTTCGATCAAATTGAGAAAGAACGGTGTAAAGTAACACATACACCAATCTTTTTGGGTATTTGACCGGATGTCGGTCTGAAATTTTGTTTTCCAGTTTTCTCACTTACAACATTTCTTTTGATTGCAAGTTCTTTACTTGAGCCGCTCCATTATGTTTTTCTGTCAACATAGAAACCAATGGCAATCCTCACCATCACCCCTGGTCTATTGGCAAAAGGCTGATGTCATCATGGCTTCCGGTTAGGTCAGCCAAGGATCAAGGGGGGGCAAAGGTCACACACACATTGTAAGGTGAAAGCCAAGGCCAAACGGGACAGGCAGTCATCTTAGCCAGTCATCTTTAGCCTCAATGGACTCTCAGCCTCAGCCCGCAACTGGACTCTTTCAAATTGAAACATCAAGGACTTTTGTTAATGTTGAATATAGAAATATATACCAAAAATACACATTTCACATGAAAATGTTAGTCTAGTCCTAATGATTTAGCTAAAACTACACTAGCTAGGTTTGTAGTGATCATTTGTGATTAGCTTTTATATGTGGTGCAAACAACAAATTTAGAAATTCACACCTTCAAAAACATGGTTCACCTAAAATAACAATTATCCAAGAGAACTCCACGATAGGAATACCTTGCTTACAAGCTATCGTAGCTAATGCCAACTGCTATTAGAGGGCTCTGACTTGCATAATGTTGTTGCACTCCGATAATGAACCACAGACCAATCAAGGGTGACCCATGATCACTAGGGAGGCACAACAACCTGCAGGTCACCAACCCTTGATGTTAGAAAATAAGAACTGTTCAGCAGGATGAGGCCAAACACGAAAAAAAAAGGTTGCCTGACTGAGCAAGAAAAAAGTAGATCAGGAACTTCTCCATGTGGGCATATTGCTACATAAGTTAATAAACATGAATATAGTATCACTATAAATAATGTTAAAGCAACTTTTAAAGTTTGCATGCAATCTGAGCCATAGTAAACGTGTAGCCACGTAAAACTATCATGGGATTAAAGACTTGATTATAAACCGTGACAGTGTACCTGAAAATCAAGAGTCACCTGAAATAATCAAATATCTGTAAACTTATGCTGCAAGTCTGGTTATTAGCTCAAGTATGAAACAACAAAACAGCTTTCTGTGCAGTCCACATCGACACCTCACCCCAAGGGGAAGGGGAAGAGAGGGTATCTTGTAATAGACTGCACTTACTGCGCCCACCACCCCAGTAACCCCCACCGTAGCCATCTCGGTCTCGCCGCGGTCCCCGGGCATGCTCGACGATCACCCGCTCCCCGCACAGCTCCTTCCCGTTCAGCTCGTACACGGCATCGTCGGCGTCCCGGTTATCCTCGAACTCCACGAATCCATAGCTGCAAGGAAAACAGTTTAAACATTAAATAAAGTCACAACAACAAAGCCCCAGTCATTCCACATGCCATGTGTTCATTTACACTGAACCACCTAGCCAGCTATGGTTAGCTGGGCCCGCTATCTCTGCACTGTAGCAAACACAAAGACGCCATGTTGGCCATGCGACATTTAACACGAGCAAGACCGAAGTTGAAGAAAAACACACACAAACTACTTGTCATATTCCAACAAAACAAATGAGCGTGTTTAACTTTACAGGCTGACTTGACTGCAGAGAGAAAAAATACATTTGTTTAAAAGCGTGAAATGTTTCTGTACCAGCGCTTACATCGCTAACACGAAGGGTTAGCATTGATGCTAGCTAGGAAATGCTAGCTAGCTAGCTAGCTAACCCGTGTTTGCATTTCCACCAAAAACGTACCCGTTTTTCAAATCGATTTCCATGAGTTTTCCATATCCGCTGAAAAATCGCTGAATGTCTTTTTCGCGGACATGATAGCTCAGTCGTCCAATATAAACACGAGGCATGGTTTCTCGCCTGGCGTTGTTCTCAACTGCTCTTCACGACTGCCGTTAGCACCGTGTGCTTCTCTTCCCGACAAGCCGTCAAACCAGCCAATCAACGCCAAGATAGCGGCGGCAGATTTCCGGTATTACTTCAAATTAAAAGTTCCCGTTTATTGGAAAAATAAATGATCAGTTTCATACACAATTATTGGTTTCAATTCCAAAACCTTCCAAATTTGTCGTAACAATCCACTGGATCATGGCTTGATGTACATGACTGGCTTTGCCCAATGGTTTTTTAAAACGTATTCTTATATGAAAGCCCTAAAGTCATGAAAAATAAAAATGCAATGGAACTTTTTAGCATAATACAAGAATAGTCCCGACTACTATTATTACTAATATTCGTACTTATGTAATTATTTTATTTCTATTTTTCCCGTCTTTTTGCATGCATTTGTTCCTATTGTTCTAATGCATACATCCTAATGCCATGATATTAGTACATTACAAATTGTTAAATTACAAAAAAAATTGTTCCTGTTTATCCATTTTGACCACATATTGACAACAGGAATATATAAGTCCTGTTTTTTTTTTTTTTTTTAAAACAATCACATCACTAAAAGCAGTTCAGTAATAAAATGTTGGCCATTTATAATCATTGAGATTGATGTGTGGTTTAAATGGATCTGACAAACTACTAGTCTTACTACTTCATTTTCAGCCTTGGGTTACATGCATGATATTGTATGATCTTAGTGCTATGTATGTAAAATCTTATCCAGCAAAGTGTCTAGTACAATCTAAAATCAAAGTGCTCAAATGCCAGTGTCTCAGATACATCAGTTATTAGTACAATAAAAACATACTTTCTGCCTCTACACATTATGCGTTCAGCACTGACTTAAAACACTGACTTTTGTTGTTTGTGTTATTAAATGACACTTGGTAGATGTTCCTAGTAATATGAATGTTATAAAAATGCATTGTTTGCAAGTAACACTTAGAGAAGTAGCAACAACATAGAACCCATGTCAAACCTGCTGCTGGGTCTCTCAAGTCACTACTGTTAGATTTTCATTAGCAAACATAGTTTTTTTAAATCGAATATTCAACAAATTAAGAGGCATATATACATTGACAGTTTTTCTGTGGCAACACAGGTGTAAGCACAGAGAGAGCACAGTAATGGAGAGAGAGAGTAGAATATTTTATTTTTGTAAAAACCAGGTTTTAAAACGATTCCAGTCAGACCTTCTTATCCACATTCTTCTCAAACAAGAACAGAACCAATACCATGTACATCACGTGGTATCCAGTATCATTGGACTGAAACTCTTCATATCCTGGCGAGCTTTGTGTTGTACATTTCTTGAATAAAGACTGATCTGAGGTGCCTGCTCACAGGCTGTTTTTTTTTTTTTTTAGGGGGACATGTTTGTGTGAGGGGACTGGCATGAGTTCAAGAAACCTGCTCTTCTTGACAAAGTTGATTAAGTTAATTTTCACATCAAATGTTTGATAAAATGTCTTGAACTTCAGACGTCAAAAGGAAGAAATAATGAAGTACACAACTGCTCATCAATGCCACAAAAGCACTCACAAACACCCTGTATAATTTCTATGTCCGTCTCACAAACTACCTCTCTATGAAAGTCTTCAGTGAGAAGGTGCTCTCCACCTTTATCACCCTCTAGCTGTTTGACTTTGTGGTCATCTCCTGCTATAAGACGGTCAAAACGAGGTCCGCTAGGAGCCCGTCACAGTGTGTGTACTCCAGTCCGGTGGTTTTTCAATATTTGATAAGTTAGAGCAGAAAGAAAGTATGGACCGGCAGTTTCTGTGATTTAGGGCCAGACCAGAAACAGGAACCGTGAGTTTTAAGCAATGTAGAATTCAAGAATAAAAGAGGTGACCGCGTGAGCTACGCGACTACAATTAGCAGAGCAACTGTGCTCCGTCATTGTAGATCAACTTAGCTTACAATTTGGCTGGTTGCATGGAGAAATGTATTCCTTATCCAAAGAAACATTCATGTCTGCTGTATGTAAAGTAGGAGAGGAAAGAATGAGGAAGCCATATTAAATCAGGGTTTTCTTGCAGGAATTGGGAATCACAGCAAATGGAAAGAAAAAAAAAACCTAGGAGGTGGAGGATTCATCAGCCAGACAACAAATCAAATGCATCCAACAGTGTGTGCGGTACACATCACCTGCTTACGGTGCCTGAACCCCATCTGTCAGCTTTAGATACTCTCTCACTCCCTGCCCGGTCGGGGCCACGACACAACTTAACAACAGCCAAACCCTCCCGCAGTTCGATTCAGAGAGTCCTTTTAGCGAATCAAGGGGGCGTCCGGCCCCCAGCTTCGGCCCCTTCTGAGGGGAGGCCGAGAGAGGAGGGGGGGGCGGAGCCCAGTTTCGGTGGTCTTTAGTTGGCTTTGGCGCGGAGCTGCGCCCTCTTGCCCGTCACAGCCTGGAAGCCGGTCTTGATGCTGGCGACGGAGCAGCGGGAGTGGCACGTTTCACACTGCAGGAAATAGAGGCGAGTGTCCTTCTGCAAGATGGTCTCTGGGGAGCGGCAGGTGTGACACGTCACGTATTCCTCTGCAGGGGGGGGGCGAGAAGATGGTTATTACCGCTGCAGTACACACACTGTATGTTGTTTTACATGTTCTTCTGTTTTTGGTAGAGATGTACAAGGTGTGGAACTCAGAAATTAAATGTTGGAAAAAGAGTTGAACTCTGCAATAGAAATAGTCCGCCAGTGCCGACATCAGTATTTTTGTTCACTGTGATGGCATTTGTTGGAGTATCTTCAAATGCTTCACATCCCGAAAATCAGTATAAACTCAGCTAAAAGGTAATGTAAGTCAATAAACCATAATTATTGATTAACGTATTGAAACTGTGTCAAATAAAAAGGATTACAAAAATCTGACAGTTTTTATCATCAAACTGTACTAAATAAACACACAAAACATACTGATTCAAAAGATTTTTAAATATAAAAAACATTAACAAAATATCTGTTAATACTCTATAAGTTGTTTGAACTATGTAAATTTTTATGAGTGCTAAGGTTTATCAAGCGGGTTTTGGACCGCACGTCACGTATTGTGATGACATCATCAACAGCTTTCTGCAGCAAAAAATAATGAAGTCTCTAACTATTGTGGTTCTTATTTTAGATCGATTTAAACAGAATCATGTAAATACCACCAGGACTTTTCCTAAAAGTGCCTCTATTTTCATTTAAAATGTTTTTAATGTAAATTACCCAAAAGACAAAGAAATTCTTTTCATTTTACCTATTTCGGCTATACAGAGTTATACTGACCGCACAGAATTTCACGGCAACCAAGATACTTCATCAACCACGCAAAAGATGAACTATCATCGTCTCTGTCACAAGCAGTCTTAAGTGCCGTTTGAATTTCTCTACCGAAAAATACTGGTGTGAATGTATGAAATAATTACGGTTCACTAGGCTATATGCGGTTATATGAATATTGATAAATTTAAAACCTCCCAAAATGTAAAAGTAAACTTGTTAAAATGTACATTTTGGTGTTAGTTTATCTTTTAAAATATATCCTAACACAATAAACGCATTCATCTCTCAACTGGGCATTTATCATGACAGATTATAGAGTTTGGAATCACGCGGCTTATTCAAATTCTCGTGTTAATCTAGAAATAACGTGCAGATTGTTTAATTGCTACTTACTGATATATCTTCTCAACACATTTTCTATCTGTTTCTGTTGAAATCTGCCTTTGATCACAAGCTGGTTATTTCCGTCTATGGAACCACTGTGAGGAGAAACAAAAAAAGACACAAAGCAAACTTTCATTACAATGCACACAGAAATGTTTCCTTTCATTTTATGAACTAGTGCCTAAAATCAACACAAAATCCAGTGACTGTATATTAATGAATTTAATGACTGTAAATACAAAAACGGACCTTGTTCCCAGCTCGGCCAACAGGAAAGCGAGAAGATGTTTAGGCTGACGATGCAACCTGTGACGAATGAAAAGTCAACACTTTAAAAATGTAGGAGTGGTGTCAGCAGAGTGACAGAGTGACAGGTGTACAGGTGTACAGGTGTACAGGTGTA
>JAOVVB010115555.1:0-12647 GCA_028570985.1 Heterobranchus longifilis
ACACACACACACACACACACACACACACACAAAAAAGCTTGTGGGGTGCAGGGGATACTGACCGTCTCGTCATTGCAGATGGAGTGGATCTGCGTACCGAACATTACAGCTGTGAAAGTGAGGAAGAGGATGGCTTCGAGACAGAGGAAGATCAGCAGCAGCACAGACACCCCCGGAGAGAAGTCACTGCACTCTGGTGACAGGAGAGGAGGAAGAAAGGTGGAGTTTTTCATTTTGCACTGCAACGACTGAAATGTAACACTGACTGACTAAATTAGCAATGCATATATTAATATAGGACTGGGTGTGCAAACAGCAACTCTGATGCATCCTCCCCAAAACTGTTACCTGATTCTAACAAGCTATACACACACAAAAGGTTTGATAAAAAGATGAGCTCTGGTGTAACCTTGACTACCATTTTGCACCTGTCGCTGTAGCATGGAATACTGGTTAGCATGGGAAACAAACGGGTGGAAAACATGTCCTTGCTAAGTTAGAGTATCATTGTGTAGAGGGCAGTAGAGCCTGGGGTACAAAGAATGAAATACTATCTTAATTTTCTGGTTTATTCCTACAGAGACCCACAAGGGAGCAGAGAAAGATCAATGGCAGCTCTGTAATGATTGTGCTGCACAACTCCAATGACCTGTGCAGAGCAGCTTTTCTTACAACAGGATAACAATCTCTTTCGCTTTTCCACTCTGCTCTGCTCTGTCTCCTGGCATGTCTCTAAGCAGTCTCAATCTCGTGTATAAATAGCTGTATTTCTGACTCATCTCCGACATTCTGTGTTTGTCTTTTTGACTCGAATGCATGTCGTAGTCGATGCTGCAACGGAGAGAGGCCTTACCGTTCCACTGGACTTTAATACAGGTGAAGAAGTGCATACCGCTGAGGCCCAGGGCATGGGCAGAAATCAAAGCTATGTACATCTGCAGAAAGGAGGAGAGAAAAGAGAGGGAGGGCAGAAATAATGAGGGAAAGTGACAGAGAAAAGGCAAAAAAAGAGAAGCTATTCCACAAGGTTGGTTTGCAGATACTGTGTTATGTAGGCTAGTTCATTTCACATTTAAAACTATAAAAAGTATTTTGACCTGTCAAAACCACCGTTATCAAAACCGCTTCCTAATTTCCAATTGAAATGACTGGAGGTGGCGAATTACCAGGAGGCGGTGTGATTCAGTATCTGACCAAATGTGAAATATGGTCACAATCTCCCCTTCTGTTCCTGAGTTAATAATGGCCAGAAAAGTGTTTTTTACAGAACATTATGATGTCACAGTGAATTTGACCTTAGTATAAAATGTCATCACGTCATCATTTTATCGTATTAAGTGAAATTTTGTCATAATTAGAGTATTAATTAGTGGATTATGGCCAAAAACGTCCGATGGGAAGTCACAGTGACCTTGACCTCCAAAATCTAGTGGATATTTGTGCAAAATTTGAAGAAATTCCCTCAAGGCGTTCCGGAGATATCACGTTCATGAGAACGGGACGTACATATGGACCTGAAACCATAACGCCTCCAGCCATGGCTCTCACTGACAAAAAAAACCCCTGTGGTACTGTGTTGCTATAGCGGTTTGGTTTTTTTTATACTATAAACCTCTCGATCTAAAGCAATCTGTAAGGAGTGCAAACTAAACATTTCATCAGATGACCTTGTACTGCTCAGACATATATGACAGCTTTATGTTCCTGTCATCCAAAAAGTTCCAGTCAGCATATGAAGCCATAAAAAAGTGCTGATGTTGTTGAGACTGTAAATGGCTACGGGTGTACATTTCATGTAGGCATGTGTCTGTTGCACACTACATCACTGTGAAGCTCAGCTGGTTATTTCATCAACAAATACTCGTGGGACAATTTTCAACAAAGGATGGGAACAGTTTTCCCTTCTAGTCTGATATAAAAACAAATATGTGGACTCAAAACGAATGTAAACTTGTTGTTTATTCAGTTATTATAATGAACATTAAGTGATTCAAAGGAATTATCCATAAACTGTGCATTTCTTATCCTTACCACACCCCTTGTGAAAATTAAACATATACTACTCCATGTATACTTACAGTGAAAAGTACAAAGAATCTCTGATTCTTTTCGCCTACGCAGTTATTGACCCAGGGACAGTGATGATCCATCTTCCGGATACATCTTTTACAAATACTGCAGGCAGGAGAGAGAAGATGTTAATGCTGCTGTTTGCACAAAATGTGCATGTACAGATATTTTCAAAAGCATAATTTGGATGCTCCAAGGTGGGGTAAACCACAAGGGTTAGCCTGACCTGCAGTGGTGTGCCCTCTCGGGCTTGATGCTGCAGCACTTTGGGCACTTGTAGATGACCTCACCAGGCTTCAGCTGTAAGCTCTCCATGTACTCCTTGGTTGCGTTGCCTTTAGGAACTGCACCCTAAGAAGACAGACAAACACAAATGCTGTCACTTGCAAATGTGCAAATAAATGCATTATGCTTTTATAGCTCAGAGCTGTGTGTGTGTTTGTGTATGCAGCCATTTAACAATTGTTTTTTATGTTTCTAGGCCTGTAAAAAGACTTAAAACAGCCACTACTAGTGCAAACTGTTCCAATAATGACTCGTCTTTGGGAGGTAACTAAGATTGGATGTTTGACTGACTTTGCAGGACACACGGACTCTGCTGGTTATTTTTTCAGCCGGACAAAATGAAGGATTTTGGTGCATTTCAACAAAAGTAATCTCTTTGGTCTGGGAGCCTATAATATAGTCTGAGTGAATCACAATTGGGTGTAACTACCCCCCACAAATAAACTTAAGACCTTTAAAGTTTGACACACTGCTGCACAACCTTCTGTGCACTATTTTGGGCCTTTAAATGGAGCAACTGTGAAGGCTGGGCTGCTGGGCTAGTAAGCACCAGCGGAGCTGTCATCAGGCATTCAGTTTCTCAGAGTAAACATGAGTCAACACTGCAGCAGAAGCACTAACAGTATTTGACCTACAAACCCCTGGCTGAATTTTCAAAGAGTAGTCACAAAGTATCAGAAACCAAGTGCAGAATAATCCCTGTGGTGCTTACTTTTGACTGTGCCATCACACTGCAGTAGGAAAAGGCATACCAAATGATCAATTGCTTAAAAATATCAAAAGGCTTCATATAATAAGGAGATTAAAAAGCAGCTGGCAATGGAACTAAATACATCAAGTTAATTGAATTTTGAGGGGATGCCGTTTTTTTCCACTAATTAAATTGTTCATCTAAAAAAAAAAAAAAGTACTTATTGTGAATAGGCTTGCCGCGATAGTCAGTGTTACCGGTGTTACATGTTGTTGGGGCATACACCGATTACATTACTTGCCCACCGCCCCCACCACTTGCTTGCTTTTTAAAAAAAATATAGAAATAAAACCCATTTAGTTCAGCAGCACAGAGGAGTCACATTTAACTTTCATGACGAGACGGTGGTGGAGGAGTTAGTGTCAAAGTGGAAAGCAAAAGTGAAGAACCATGTTATTTATTTAACTTCAAATTTTATTAACTTATTCAATGCATTAACTATAAACTTGTCATTTTTACCCGGACAAGTGGCTTTTGTGTCCGGATAAGTGAAAGGAAAATTTAACAAGTGCATCAGAAAGTTGATGTCGAGCCCTGAAACAGGATTTAAAAAAATGTGTTTGTCTCTCGCCGTTCACCACTACTATCTTTATAGTTTATAATAAATTATCAGTGTGTTTTCTTGCAAGATTCACATATTTATATACAGTCTGTGGTTAACATGGGCGCTAAAGGGACGCAGGGCAGTGCCGAGGGGCACTTCAGGTCTGAACTCGGCGGCTGCCAAAATGTTACCTTGCATGGCAACTGGATTTCCGCAATAACACAAGATCACGTGATCTCCTGTTATCGCGCACACGCACGCACACACGCACGCACGCAAGCGCTGCTGGGAGGGAGCCAGATGGCTGTGATGACGTGCATCATAGCATCACGCAGGTAAAATGGCAAAAATTAGCGTGTTCACCCAGGTGTTGTGTTTACATTGCTGCCGATCGGAGCTGGAGCCGATAAATACCCATGAGTCATTGAGTGCCTATTGTAACCTTTCCCACTGGAGACAAAAGCTGTTAAAAAGGTTAGCGGGTGTTAGTGTTTGTATCTTTTTTGGCCAGTGGGAAAGAGGTATTACTTTCCTTAACATCCTTACCGGGTCAGTCAACATGGTGCGCAGATGCGAGGCCAGTGCGAGCACAGCCAGGGAGTTGAAGGTGGCCCCGTTCAGCAGCGAGTACCAAAAGTTCTTGCCAGGCAGCAGCATGACAAAGTTCACCACAAATTCAGCATACAGCACCAGGAACCAGGTCATGCCTGCGCACACCATCCCGCAGCTGTCCTGAATGAACCACAGTGTGCGGTTCCCCGCCGCGTGGCCGGCGTGGGTTCCTCCGACCATCACCCCGGCTGCCAGGCTTCCTGTCTCGACATCTGCACCTGCCGACAGCAGCGGGTGGTGCTGCTCCATATCTCTCAGTCGGTGGTTTGAAGACTGCATCCTGCCGCAGGGGGGAGGGGAAATATTTGAAGCAAGATTATAGTTAGGGCTACACAATAAAAAAAAAAGGACAAGACATATATAGTAGTTGTTTCCATACATACACAGTTTTTACTACTGTTGTAATGTAGTTGGGTAAAATACACAAAAAATGTTTGAAACATGACCACGATTGAAATACACTGATATGAAGGCAGAGATATTGAGGAAGAGAAGATTCACATAGAAGAGATGTGGTTAGAAAACTACAAGGATGGATGCTTATCACAACATTAAATCAATGAAAAGACTCAAAGTGAAAACAGTGGTGCTCTGGATTTTTTTTAACATTACAATTACAAACTGCTCAAGTGGGAAATAACGTTTATCAAATGTCTCTGAAAGTACTCTGTACAGTACGAAAAGCTGACTAAATCATGAAACATTGACCTTTCTTTCATGAATACAGTTCACAGAAGCAGTTTACAGCCTTGGAGTCCTTTCAGAGAAAATCCACAGTTATCCTCTGGGACTATTTTGTCCTGGGGTTAGCATTAGAGGAAAGGTCACAGGGTCACCAAAATCATCAGGAGGAAACATCACATGAGAACCAAGCCCCCGGGAAGTGCACGAGGCTTTGATGCCAATTTGACATTGTGGCCAAACTGTGGAATTTCATCAAGTGATGGCCCAAAAATACTTTTTCCCCATAGACTTCCATGGCGTCTGTACATCAAGCGAGCGTCACAACCAGTGCAAAATAACTTGTTTTACTATCAGAATTTGATTCATTCGGTCCGATAACACTGGGAAAGTCTAGAAGAACCGCATGATTAAATCATTTTATCCCCATTCAAGTTAGCAGAGTGCTACACCGAAAGTAGTCGGGTCAGTCGGCGGAAGTCTTTATGGGCTCCGCAGTGCCGATCATCCGGGCAATTTTATATGCGGCAGTCAAACTTTTTTGGCTTCATGCACCACTGAGCAACTTTCATAAGAATGAACGGGGCCCCGCCTCTAACGCTGTATCCAGTTCTCTTTATACATCCATGATGTTTACATCCATTCATGTTTTGTGGCAATCTGGTCAGTGGCTGTTCAGACATCTTGCTCAAACCAAAGTGTTGGACAGACAACCCAACTAACATCACTATCGTTAAACCACATCACTAATGGGGCAAAGGGAATATATGAACAAGGGTGAGTCTTGAACTCCTAAAGCCCAGGGCCCTTTGAGCCATGCAGCTGTTATTACAAGAGACGTGAGTCACTGGAGTTTATTCCTCTGTATTTATGTCAAGGTCACAAGAGAACTTTGCCCGAGAGACTATGCTTTAAGATGAATCAATGGCAGACCCTATCCCTTTACGAAACAGATCCTGCAGCTGAGGAAAATGTGAATCTGTAGACCCGTTATCTTGTGCTGGCAGGCTTCACTGTGAACCACTGAGACGTGTAAACTAATTAAACAAGGCAGCACAAAAACACGTAATAATCTGTGATTTTAGGTTTCTTTGGTGTAAAAAGAAAACTCATATTGCAATTTACTGTTAGATTAGCCAGAGGTCACATCCAAAACATCCATCTGTCTCTGCCCAAATAATCACGGCGCGTACTACACAAGTGAAATGGAATCTTCAGTTAATTTATTCCAGTAGATTTAATGTAACAATGCATATTTGCTCATTAAGCACTTAGGACAGACACTAATGATCAGTATTTCCGTTTCTACTGAGAAAGTGGGACTTGCCAGACCAGCAAGCAAACCGCCCAGAAGAACTTCACTTTTATCTGTTGCAAAGAAGTGTTCAAATCCCAAGTCTCAAAGCTTTTCTTTCATGACCATAAAAATCAGGTGGCTAATGATGATACCAATCTAGTAGATAATTAGAGTGTATTTAACTGTATAGAATGTACTGCATATTAAACTGAATGAAAAAGCAAATTTGTTGGCAAATGGAGAATGTATTGAGACAGCAGTGACATTCCTCGCTGACTTTTGAAGTCTGTCAGCATCTTATACAGGAAAACCACACATATACAGCCTCTATTCCTGAAATAAGAAGTCAGTGACACAGCTGGAGGAACAATCTTCCACTGAAGAATCCTGTTTAACATGCTTTTACACCTTACCAGTCACTATTTAGTCAATATTGAGCCATAGAATTGACCAAAGTAAGTTGTTAGGTGCTTATTTAATTTGTTGATGCAGTGTTCTGGTAATGCTTGGATGTAAATGACTGCTTCCTCTCGCTAAGCATTTAAATCAAATGAGACATTTCCAGTGAGATGGGTGGTGCACAGCTAAGCTTTCAGTCTTTAGCTGACTAGCCTTCCAATCACCACACTGCCGTTTGTTTCTGCTTGCATCCAAAACCTTTCCATGTTAGTGGGTGTCATCGAAATTGCTTGCAAAATGGAAATGCCAACAAGGACAAGAGGTTTTTTGGCCTGCAGAGCTGAAATCCCACACCAGCAAAAATGTCTTCCTGGCAGCCAGAAAAAAAACAGAGATCCAGCATGGAGTCCAGTTCAGGCTACAGTGATTTAATGGGAATTGATTGAGAGTATCAGTATAATTGGTGTTTCTCCTGCTACTGGCTATTAAAATCTGTTTGTGCACTAAGACGGGCAAGTTAGGAAGAGGCTGGTAAGGCTGGTGATCTTAGAGCAGCACTTAAATTGGGTTATAGGCTTGTCGCAACTGGTGACATGTCAATGGAAGTTCTCCAAGAAAGTACAATTGATACGAGTGCCTTTAAATCTGTGCTACTGATTTTAAAATGGCGTACCCAAGGCTATGTTGCATAAACACCATGTTTATTTAATTCAAATTCCAATATGTGACACAGAAACACACATTTCATGAAGAGAATTTGAAAAAAGCCTAACAGCTAATACAGCATACAAAACAAATGCTGCAGGTCTAACAATGTAATTTAAAACCTGTGCTGAGACTATCTGCATGTGTGTGTCTGCATATGTGTAATAAGTTAAAATACAGGTCTTTCATGTTTATGCTAAACACATTTCTCAGAATCATGAATGGGTCAACTTTGCCCTGGTGCCAGAAAGACCACAGATCAGGACAACAGATCTACTGACTTCCATCCTCTGGAGGGGCTGATGATGAGAATTTGTTTGTGTGTTTAAAGTTCAATTCAAACATGACGGAGCCACCACATGAAAAAGTTGAAACAGTTGTTTTTTTCAAGTTGAATATGATTGTCATTAGACAGTTAAAGGTGTAGCTGCAGACAGGAAACAATCGTAAATTGTAATTAATTGTAAATTAAAGCCCCTAGACACCCATAGTCCATCCACACATGTCACATTAACCTGATATGGTGGGGAAACTGACATTGTTATAATTCTTATTACCGGTAGTATTGAGTTTGGTGACATCACTTAAATCACAATCATCATGGCTCCACCCAACTTCCACCTGACTAGAGGTCCAATTAGTCAGAGTAATTGAAAACACCTGTGTGGGTGTGCAGAGCCCTTTAATCACAGCCCCCCTGAAGGAACTATGGGACTATGTCAGCCTATTTTATTTTAACACTATGGTGTTTCAATTGACGTTTTCTGCTATAATGTTATGCTCCGTTAATTAAGTAGGCTATGTAAAGCTCCTTATAAATAACAGCAGCAGGTTTTGTGCATAATGACAAGTCGAGGGAGGTCTCAAGCTGATTGGGATCAGGGTCCATGCAGGCATGTTTAATAAATTGGTATTGGCTCTATAAAGCCCGACATTTTTCAGATTACTCTGGCTATGCCAGCAGTCGAAAATGCCCACCATTGAAACACAGAGATTTGTCAGCAAGTAGAGTGTGGACCACCAAATAAACAGCCGTCACAGTTTCAGTTAATGAATTCTTGCATCACTGAATAATGCAAGCAAAGCTGAACAGGCTTAATTTTGTTTTTACATTTTTCTGCATCAAAAAGATCAACGCAGGACATGAGGCTGGAGGAAATCATGATTGGGGGAAGTCTCAATTGATTGCACTATTTCATAGATCACAATGACTGAGGCTACTGTTAAGAGCATCACCAAGTAAATAAATTGACCACAAAAGACAAGATGTATCAGGATCTGAAAGAGTCAGCTCAGAAAATGCTAGTGACTGATTCATCATGTTCATTTTGCAGGATTTAATCAGAGCAGTACTATGTTGCAATGACAGCAGAAAACTGTGCGTTTTTGCAGGTTGGGAAATATTGGAGAATCAGTAAACTCATACATGTGAGCTGTATGGGGGAAACCTCATAGCACATGCTGTCAGGATGAAGTTATAGTTTTGAAGTTAAGTAGAAGTTTGTTGATATTCATAAAGCTGACACCGAAGCTGAAACTTGACAATAAAAAAAAATATTTCAAGAGGTATTACTGGTTGGCAATGCTATTTGTAGAAGCATTATGAGTGCCTGCCAAAGGATGCTTTTGTCAATATGAATTTTAACTGTATTCAATTTACAAACAATGCTGTTTACCATGCATCACCAGCAGCATGCTGTTTTTCTGTTGAACAACGAAAAATAAAAAACATCCTTAAGAGGGCAGAAAATGCTCTAGGCCAGTTTAAGGCGTATTGATTTTTCTATGGTCAATGAAAGGGAGGTCCATTAAAGCCACAGCAGCTGGTTGTCCAGCTGTCTGTCCTTCCCAGTCAGAGGGCATAACACAAGAGCCACTGGTCCCTGCCCACCCCCTCTCTCCTTATCTCTATTATTCTCTCCTCTCTGACATATACAACCTGCAGTAACCTCAGTGTCATCCTGCTCAGATCGCTTTGCAGGGTCACTCTGTTGCAGAGTCATCACACGCTAAAGTCATAGCAAGGGCTGGCGTCTAATGTCAAAGAAAATTAGATGAAACAAAAGCCAAACATATATTCCTGAAAGAAATGGGTTTCGATTTGCTTAACGTGTTTATGTTTCACTGTCACATTTCCAAATTGTCAAACAGCTTAATGGCCAACCTAATGTCAATCAATCCTATGGGAAAAAAAGTGAGAACCAAAAATAACACCACCCCTGGGTGAGGATGTTAACACAACTGAATAAAGCACAAAGATTGTAATGGCCAAGAACATTACATACACAACCAATACATTGTTTATGGCCTACTAATGTAAAAAAAAAATGCCCTACAATATCCACAACCAAATAAAAACCTTTGTATCAAGTGCTACATGTTCCAATTAAAACATGCCCACAAGAAATTACAAAACATTCAGCCAGGTTGCAAATGACTTGTCAAGTAAATGCTCTCTGGTACAGACATTTTAGTGATAGCCTACAACACAGTGCCTCCCTACAAAACCTCCTTTTCACTATATAGCGGCGGAAATGAGGAATGCCACTCATCCAGCTTTTGCACAAGAGGTAAACAGAGGCCATGAGGTTAGCTGCTTTGCTGTTTGCCCGTTACACATTCTGCTCTGCGACACAATAGGCATTCAAATTGAGAAAATGTGCCAACTTACCTACCTAATGTGTTCTCTCCTCACAATAACATGCTGCGGTGTGCAACTCCTGGACCAGCATTCAGGATGAAATACATATGTAGGCAGGCATGTTGGCTGATACCTGAAAAAGACACACAAAATGTGTTTAATCTTGTAATCAAAATGTACTCATATGCAAACACTCAGCTGATAAAGCAGTCTACTAAATTCTTGAAGGGCATAATGTTTTGTTTTTGTTTTGTGTAGACCAAACTTTAAAGACATATCTTAATATAATGCCATACAGTTCAACAGCATTGCAAACTACAGTCTCTACAATGACCATACAGTTGAATCAACACCAGTTTCAACAAAAAAACAACATTATAACCTTCATGAAGGAAGGATTTATCGCATGACTGTAGACTGCTAGGTGCACCTAATAAACTGGCAACTGAATTTATAAACCTTTACAGCTACCACCACCACACATTGCCAAAGTTTGTACACTGCTTGCTTCCTCCCCAACTGAATGAGTCTGTGGTGCGTTCCCTTTTTACTCCCAGGAAACACACCCATCATGATGGCTATTCATAGCAATGTGGTGACACTGCAAGTATCTTTTGCTAATAGTCTGTTGACAATGATCATAGATTTTTCTCTATTGACTTGATCCTGGGGTGGTAAATGTATCTTGTCCAGAGTGTTTCAACTACCTCAATGTAACTGAGGTCTCTGTCCAGACCACCAAACTACAGTGGTAATACTGACATGCAGCAATTACTGTGATATATGTACCAACAATCACTATCGACCACATCCAGATAGTGCCCCCCTTTCTGAAGTGGCCGATGCCATTTTTTTAATTATAGTGGGGAGTGGATAACCTTAGTTTAAAGGCTGTCCAAAATTTAATCCAGCCAGATACGACTTTGATTTAACCAGACAAACCACAGCCTGACGCACCTCAACAGATTAGTTAGAGAGGTGTGACTGAGATTAGAGCTCTTACTCGTATCTCTGCTGCAAATCTGCAATGATAAATCTAAAGGTCGTGACTGAAACTGTACACTATCAACACATACACACGCACGCACGCACGCACACGCGCACACACACGCGCGCGCACACACACACACGCGCGCGCGCACACACACACACACACACACACACAAACACACAGCAGCTTGCTAGCCTGACACTTCACATGGACTGGATGGTAAATCTCGCTTGCTAACTAGCTACTAACAGAAGCTAACACAGCTAGTTAGCATGCTAACACTGTATGCGGGCGACGAATGCAAAAAGCAGAGCCTCCCGAGTGACAGCTAGATGACATACCTTAATATTCCTGATATCTTTCGTTGGGAACGCCGTCTTAATACATCTTGAAGTCCCGTTTGAGCTAAACTCCAGTTCCACCGCAGCCGTACCCGCAGGAGCAGCAGTAGCAGCAACACATCGCTAACAACGGGCTGACAGTAACGAAGGAGCTTCCGGGGTTGGCCTCGGGTTTCTCCGTTACCGTTCGCGAATGTCCGGGGAAATCATCTTTGCTTAAACAGCGTCACCTCGTGGATTCTGATAGAATAGCAACTCCAAAACTGCGATAATCTCAGTTCTCCACTCGCGGGTGCTATCGGCTAAATACAGTGGCACTACAATGACAAGGTAAACTATGAGAAACGATAGCCTACTGCATGAAATACGCCTACTGCAGTTTAAAGGTCTAACTATCATGATTAAGATAATTTAAAGTTTGTAGAAGTGCAGTTGTTAAATGTTCCTGAACATGCATGCATTTTATTATTAGATTCATTATTATTAATATTATTATAGAATAGTAATTGCCTTAAATTGTGCCATTGGAAACTATTTAAAATAAATAAATAATGAAAATAATAATAATAATAATAATAATAATAATAATAATAATAATAATAATAATAATTGTATTATTCATTTCAACTTAATTGCATTACAGGGCCATACCAGTGTTTTTGAATGTAGCCTGGGCTACTTTACATTTCTGAAGACTTGCAGTTTAAGGTTTCAGGATGTACTATTTTTTTTCCCCTGCCATTCCAATAAACCATTGATTCTTACTCATTGTCATGTGGTAACAATCAAACTCTTAAAACTTGAATTGGGCAAACTTTCATAGTGAACATCAAGTCTGCATTAATTTCACTGTCACTGTTAAGGTTGCATGTGGCTACCAGGAGAACATCGGCATGGACGACGGCATCACCTACCTGCAGCACCGGGCTTATTCCCAAGACAAGGCTGGAAGCACTGTGAGGATCATGGTTTTTGATTCCTCCAGTGCTTTCAATTCATCCTCTGCTGTTGGGAGAAAAGCTCAGGGTCATGCAGGTGAGCACTCTACTCTTTTAATAACGGATTACCTGGCAGGCCACAGTTAAGACTGTCAGGAACTGTGATGATGAGCAACACAGGGGCCCCTCAGGGGACCATCCTCTTCCTGTTTAGTCTTTACACCTCTGACTTCAGACACATCTCAGATTCATGCCACCAGAGGAATACCGAGGCCTGGTGGATGACTGCAGCTGAGCATTGGCAAAACAAAAGAGCTGATCTATCTATCTATCTATCTATCTATCTATCTATCTATCTATCTATCTATCTATCTATCTATCTATCTATCTAT
>JAOVVB010115586.1:0-12646 GCA_028570985.1 Heterobranchus longifilis
CACGTCACACACACACCACACACAAACAGGGCCGAAGCCACTAACCCAAACACCTTTCCCCAACATGGTGAACACACGACATCCCCGCAAGGCATGCTGGTCGTCAGCCGCCGCCCCGCCCACGCCACATTATTATTATAAGGCCAAGTGTTCACCCAGGACATCACACACAGTAGAACCGTGACTGCTTGCACCTCCAGGGTTTGGGGGTTTGTAGGCTCCAGGGCTGCTGCAACCCTGCAACTGGATAAGCAGTAAAGATACCTGGTGCACAGTATTGAGGACGGGACTGAGGGGCTGTGAGCTATGACTATTTGCCCCAGTGGGCATTTCTGCTGCTGTATGATTGAAGGGGAGGAAACTGGAGTACCTGGAGGAAACCCACCAAGCACAGGGAGAACATGCAAACTCCATGCACACAGAGACGGGAATCGAGCCCAGCCAGGAATCGAACCTGGACCCTGGAAGTAAAAGGCGACATTGCTAACCACTACACCACTGCAAAACAAGAGCAAAACAAACACGTTGTTAGCGCCAAAAGATGGCGCTATTTTAGCTTACGCCTGTAAGTACATGCTTAACTCTGCTGCTGCTGCATTTTGAATGAAGTGTTTTACTTTTAAGAAATTGTTTGCATTTAACTGTTAAATTAAGATTGTTTTCTTAACAACATTGAAAAATAAGTTATCCACTGCATTGCTCTGTGTCTCAGTGTGATAAGCCTGAAAGCTATGATTCAGAAAAAAGCTTTATCTCTGTGCTAGCAAGGAACCTCCAACGTCACCAGTTGACAGAGGCCAAAAACTGAAATTCTAGTTTAAATATAAACCATGCTTATTAAATAAACAGGTTATTAATTGGGCCTTTACTGCAAAATAACCAAAGTCTATATACTTTATACTTAAAGACTCTGGGTGGTTTATGTAAGCATTAAAGTATTTAACATGTGAACACACCAGAGGGAGTGCTGGGAAACTTTAGAGAAATTGCATTTTTTAACCCAAGAAGGTTGGATGCTGGCACAAGCAAGGGCTTGAGATTTAACCAAGGATTATTATTATTATTATTATTATTATTATTATTATTATTATTATTATTATAATTTAACCAGTTCTTTTACATTTACAGTGAAAATATAAGTGGATCAAAATATCCATCAGGGTCAATACAGAAGAATTCTGATCATGCTTTAGAAAAACAAAACAAAACAAAAAATCGTAGCACACCAGACACTCCGCGGTCGTGACGTTTTGCAAACTGTAAACGTCTGAAAGTAACTTACTGTATGCTGATGTTTATTTTTCCATAAAACTTAAAAACTTAAGATACACTCTACATGAGTAGATTTACCTGTAAACTTCTGATGATGAACTCGTGTTATGTGTGTACAGTAACTGAACACTCAATACTTTCCCTTAAATCTGTGGTTCTAAACCCTGGTCCTGAAGGACCCTCCGTCCTGCACATTTCAGTGTCACAGCTCTCAGAAGGTTCTTAACTACTGCTTTAAATGATAGCTTAAATGTATTTTAATGTATTTAAATGCATTTAACATGTGGGTTTAATACAAGATACCTAAATAACTTCAAAATAGAATACATAGAAAGTGAATAAAGCAGCACTGACTTTCAACTTACTTATTTATTTATTATTTATTATTATTATTTTTGTTTAAAGATTATTATTTTTTTATATACACACATCCTTACTACAGAATGTCAAAAATCTCCATACGTAAATAAAACTAACACTTTCTGGCACAGTATCTTCCAAAAGCATGGATTCTTGTTTAATATTGTAATTTTTTTTTATAATGCAGGATGCTCATGGTGCCATGAACAACGTGTAGCACAGCTATCATTTAAAGCAGTGATTCTGTGATCCACAGTCTACAGATGTTAGAGTTTCCTCACCTCCCAGCACACCCGATTTAACTCATCAGCTAATTAAGAGTCTTCTCAGAGCTGAAGAGGAAGTGCGACACTGAAATGTTCAGGACAGAAGGACCTTCAGGACCAGAGTTTAGAACCACAGATTTACAGGAACGTATTGAGTGTTGACTTACTGTACACCCATAACACTGGGTGTGTTAAAAGGAATTCATCATCACAAGTAGAGACGACTCTCCATGTGTTTACAGAGAATTCTACCCACGTACAGTATATAAAATATAGTTACATAAAAAATGTATAACTTTTGGGAAAACCTGTATATTAATAAATAATGCAGGTCTTTAGGCTGAGTTTGAGGAGCGCTTGGTGCATAAAATGTTATTACTTCATTCTTTATTAAAAAATCATACAGCAAAGGGAAATGGGTATTTGGTCACTGTTTTTTATATACTTCCAGGTCATATATCTACTTTAAATTTACACACATAATGTTTTTTGACTTTCATCCAGACGCTACAGTCGACTAACACTAATAACACTGAGTTATACGTTTTGAGACATAATTAGCTGTTTGAAGTACTGTATTGTGGTTACATTTTTCGCCCATTCTTCCTCCTGGCAAACCATCTTGTTATTTTTTCACCATTCTGTTTAAACTCTAGAAACTGTTGTGTGGAGATCAGAAATATCAGAAATAGTCAGACTACTCCATCAGGCAACAACAATGCTGATTTTTTCCCCCATTCTGAAGTTTGATGTGAATATTTCCTGAAGCTCCTGATCTGTATCTACATGGTTTGATGCATTGTGCTGCTGCCACATGATTGAATAACTGCAGGTGCACAGATTTTCATAATAAACCTTTTATAGATGACAGTTCATGTGCTACTCATGATTACAAAACCATGTTTTATTGCTTCCGCATAGTACAGTTCAGGGTGGCGGCACGGTGGCGTAGCGGTTAGCCCTGTCGCCTTGCAGGTCAAGGGTTCAATTCCCACTTCGGGTCTGTGTAGATGGAGTTTGCATGCACACTCCAAAGATATGCAGATTAAGCTAATTAGCGTTCCCAAATTGCCTGCAGTGTGTGAATGTTGACTGGAGGTCCTACTGTACCTACTTTTACCTACTGTAAAAATGGGAATAAATACAACGTCACCATTGGCATCAATAGTTGGACTACAGAGGTTCCTATAGATGGATAACACAGGGTGGCTGAATGTCTGGAGAAACTGGCATTCTTCGTTACATGAAATTTTATATTTTTCTTTTAATTTCAGACCCAAGATAGCTTTGAAACTAAAATAAAGCGACTAACACTGAATAAAACCACCAGCCCAGAACAATCTGAACTGATTAGTTAAGGAAATGTTCATGATCACTCTGCCTGCTTCGTGTCTGAAACACCGGCCTCCCAGGAATTCCTTTAATGACCCAAAAATGTGGAAATGGCTTGGAGCGAGGTCAGGGAGCGACTGCAGTGTGCTCCAAGCCACCTCGAGTTGGATCGTCATTTACAGACTTACAGCTTTCTTTAAGCAGCTTGCACCATTTAAATGTTTTACTGCGGCTAAGAGTCTCATCACGGTACGGTGCTTCTGTCTACTGTGCTTGAAGTTTTCTGCAAATGTCAATCGCTTTTACGCAAGCACAGATGGAAACAAGGAAATTCACCAGAAAGTCCCAGTTTGACTTGAATGCCTTCTTGTAATTTCTACATCCTGAGAAATTATCATTCTTATTGGGCCAGCAATGAGAATGATATCAATATGTTGTTCTTTTGTCAAAGGCATTTTTAAATATTATCTGGAAAAAAAACAAGACAAATAAACATAAAATTTTGAAGAAAAAAAAAAGCTAAAATGTTGTCAGTTCCCCTGTGTATGGGGATTTAATGAACTATTGAAAACTGGAGGCCAGTGTGTCTAGAGTCTGTTAACCAGATTCCCGTGGCCGTGGTGATTTATTGAGTTTGTTAAAGAGTAAACCCCCTGCCCCTCCTCCTTGGAATCCTAATGATGTTATGACACAACCCTAATGCTGTCAGTCTTTGATCAGATCTTTGAGTAAGAGTTACTTCCTAAACTTGATCACTTGTTGCATTTAAAAACATTTTGATGTATCCGTGGGAAATGTTAACCGTGGAAGCAAAGACCGGACAACAAACAAATGGGTCAATCTCCAAACAAACGGACTCTCCGGCCACGCCCGTGCCGTACCTGTCTCACTCTATAGAAGATATCCTGAAAAGACCCGTCTGTCTGGCTGAAAGGGAAATTCAGAAGATTGAGGAGAACATGGCAGAAAATATTTGGACGCCTATTGAAAATGAAGACTTTAAATCTAGCCGATATGCAGGTAATCTTTTCCTAAATATGTACCTGATATTTCCTCATATCTTTCCCATACTGTATATAGCATGGTTAATTTTATTTTTTGACCATTGCTATCTGTCAAACGTAAACAATTAAGTTCTCTGTTAATACTTATGCATTATATTATACATTATATATTATAGCAGGTTTAATACGGATGAGATGGAGTGGGATTAAAACTCAGGATTACAGGGGTCTTAATGTTGTTTGTTACCTGCTTTCCTCTTGCACAGTGTGTCAGCGGCGTCACAGGAGAGTTCGGGCCACGTTCACAGCTGCTCAGCTCGAGGAACTGGAAAGAGTTTTTCAGGAGACTCATTACCCAGATGTTCATCTCAGAGACTGGCTGGCCAAACGCACCCATCTGTCCGAGGGGAGAGTTCAAGTAAGTCCAGACTGCAGCAAGGCAGAACTTCATCTGTCACACTAGACCTGAAAATGTAGCGGTGTGTGATTAGATTATAATTGGATCGAGAGTTATAGTTGTATAACAGCCTAATTAAATATACAGCGGATAGAAGATTTGTGACAAAGAAAGAAAGAGAAAGAAAAAGAAAGAAAATTCCAATGTTTATTTTTTTTAAGCTAGTAAACATCTGTATATTCGATTTAACCATATAAGTGGGTGGTACATTAGTGCTGTGGCCTCGCACCACCAGGGTGGAGGTTTAAAATCTCACCTCCATTCTCTGTGTGGGGTAGTTTGTATGGTGGATTTTGGTGGATTTTCTCTCGGTGTGGTGCAGACTGATTGGGATTTCCAAATTGCCCATAGTGTACAGTATGATTGGCTGTGTGAGTGTGTGCGTGTGTGCTTGTACTCTGTGGTTGGGTGTGCAGGGCTCCAGGCTCTCCGTGACCCTAAACAGGATATATATAAGATATATAAACAAGAGATAGACATAAGATACTCGATGTTCAGATCTGGTTCCAGAACAGAAGAGCCAAGTGGAGACGGATTGCAGTGCAGGAAAGAAACAGCCTCCAGCGCACCACAAGCGAATCCACACACCCTCTTGTGCATCCCTGGTTCTTCACCCTGGTAAGCACTCTTCTTTACCTGCGTGTAACTATCCTGCTGACAATACTATGTGGGCAGGTGTAGCTTAGTAGTTAAGGTGTTGGACTAGTGCTCAGAAGGTGCCAGGTTCAATCGCCAGCACCACCAAGTTGCCCCTGTTGGGCCCCCGAGCAAGGCCCTTAATCCTCACCTGCTTAGATATACTGTATGAGATAAAATGTAAGTTACTCTGGATAGGGGTGATGTATTGCCTTTTTACCTCCAAAAGACAAGTACTACAGTATTTAGTGACATTTTCCCTGGAGAGAATAAGAGTGTTGAAAACTTTCCAGCCAGAGTGTAGACATGTTTAGAGGGATGTTTTCCATGGAGAACATTTTGTTTATATTATTTATATTGTTATCTGCAGAGTGTATGCTATTGCTGTATAAGTTTTGTTCCGATCTCCAAATCCTATCTATAAAACCTCCTTTGGTTCTCTGTAATGAAATGGTCTCAGCAGTTGACCAGCGGTTCTGATCCAGTTATGGTTGTTGGTTTGGGTCTTAGACTAAGGCTAAGATGGTCTTACAATTCGCTGAACAAATCTTATCTCACAGTCTAGCACATCTGGAGAGCAGTTTGGCGGAACTGTGAGTGGAGAAACATTACAAATGCTTTAGAGTAACATTTAGTTTGTGTCAACTGTTACTTTATGACTTTATGGGAACATTTAAGCTGATTTATATTAAACAATTTGTGTTAGATGTGCTGTGTCCTTTTCAATAGGATTTAAAAAGTCTACAAACCCTGAGATTTAAACAGCCATTTAAAAATTTTTTTTTTTTTTTCAGTCTCTTGACCATTTGTGTGTTTACATGTTGGCATGTTTGCAGTCATTACCTCATTGTAAGATTCTTATCCTGGCTAATCTTACCTCTTGCTGGAATCATTCCTGTCCTTGGGTTTAAAAATATCCTTCTATCATGAATTTGTCAAAAAATTGCTTAATAAATATCTGAATAAATAGCTTTGTTTTGTATAATTTGAAGGTCCTGTTCTACTTTTCTCCCAGTGCTTACTGTTTATTAACTTTTGTGTGACGTTTCCTGATTTATAATGTCCTCTCTTTGACTCTACACCGTTCCCCAGAAGCATCACCTGCCTGCATCGGTCCACCCTTTTGTTCCTCTGTGTGAGACCGGCGCCCAGATTCTGCACCCCTTCGCCGGGTCTCTTCAGTTCCATACGCCACAGTACCAGCCGTGGTTCTCAAACCTTAGACCTCATCGTGCCAACTCACCAAGCAAGCGGCTGAGTCTTTCATCTCATTTAGTGCTTTATTAAAATGTTATGCAAAGACTGTATAAGGATTTTCAATCAATGGACTGTACAGTATGTGTGTGTATGTATGTGTGTGTGTATGTATGTATGTGTGTGTGTGTGTGTGTGTGTGTGTGTATGTCTTTTGAGTTGTAAATGGCTTGATTTATCAGATTAATTTTTACAAAGGCAGTTATACAGTATGGTTATTAACAATTCTGTATCTCTAAGGGCTGAAAGAAGCCAATCGCGTGTTAGTCAGAAAGTGCAGTTCAGTCAATGTTTTGTATAAAAGCTAATGAACATGAAGTTTGCCACTGCCTTCTCCTTCTTCTCTGTGTTCTGAAGTAAAGAAGTGTATGCCAAGGTTTTTCTCAGGAGCACTGTGGAGTTACACACGGTTTTGTTGTTGACATTTCCAATTATCCCTGAATTGGTTTATTGGAAATTATTTTATTGCCCCTCTAATAAAGCGTCTTATCTTAATAGGCATTGGTTCATGTCATGATAGGGTAATAGATATGCGATAGGGCACATGCCACACCACATCCACCCTAGAACTAAACCAAAAACCTATTTCAGAGACAACAGTGCATGAAGACTAAGAATTTAGCTACAAGAATAGTTTTCTATTTCAGAATAGGAGGAAAAGAAATCATTACAGTGAATAACAATAAAAATAAAATGAGTGAATAAATCATGAATAAAGGGAATCAGGAATCAGACTAGGCCTTTCTAATGGAATATGAATCAGGTTGAGTAGTTGCTCCTTGCTAAAAAAAGAAAAATCTTGGCTAGTTTATTGATAATGAAGGTACAAATCTATACTGTGGGTATTTACTGCAGCAGAAGGTTCACCACTTGATGGTTTGATCATTACCTCTCCCTGATTCTAACATTATTCACCCACAGCTCGTATAGAAACTGAGAGTATCACTGTTCAGTTTTATTAATATGGTTGTGTTTGAGTTTAAAACGTCTCCCTAAACAACACAACAATATAATAAGCATCTGTTTCTCATTCACTAAACTGTACCAGGAATTTCAGAATAATCGAAGCAATACAGCAGTAATGGTTCTAAATAACCCCAGACTGGTGACCAGGGGCTCATGATGTATTTTACAGTATTTTATGTGACAGATCAACACAAAGTGGCACATGATTGTGAAGTGAAAGGAAAATGATAAATAGTTTTCAAAATTGATTACAAATAAAAATCTGAAAAAGTGTGCCATGCCTTTATTGTTATACTGTTTATACTGTTACCTGCAGAGTGTATGGCATTATAAGCTGCGTTCTCATTCACACATCTTTACAAAGCCTCCTTTGGTTCTCTGTAGAGAAATGGTCTCAGCAGTGATCCAGTGGTTCTGATCCACTAGTCGATGTGGGTTTGGATCTTGGACTGGGACAATGGTCATGTTATTTGAAAGCGCAGAGCAAATCATAGTTCACAGTCTGGAGAGCAGTTTGGAGGAACTAAGAGTGGAGAAACATTTGGACGTAACAGACAGTACGAGTCAACTGTTACTTCCTGACTTTATGAGAGAGACTTGAGGAAGACCAGCGAGCACGATGGCCAAGACATGACCAAGAAAGTAGATTCTAGCAGAATATTTCAGTTCTGTCACGGCTTTGTGTACATTAGGGTATCTGTAGGAGGTTTCTTATAAAGGTGAATATTAAAGAAACAAATTTGTATTATATCTGTTACGTGAACTTTACTGTATAGTTATGTATCTTTGGTTAACTTTAAGGATATTAAAACCTTATTTATATCATTATTAAATCCACCTTGTACATTTACACAAACTGACAAGTGTGTGTGTAAGACGTTAGAACAGGCCAAAGGGTGTTTGTGTTTTTACAACTATGGTCTTACCTTGATATTACTATCCTTCCAAATGTTCAACTTTTCACCTCAGCCTTATCAAAATTTATAACTAACTGACAATGGAGTGAACTCTGGATTACCTCATGGTTATCTCTTCTTATGGCACTGAAATTCATCCAGCAGGACGACTGTGGTTCATAAATTCACTAAACGAATCGACAATTTTCACAAAATCTATTTCTTTACAAAAAATTAAAAAAACTGACCTACAAGAAGATTATTATCTATTAAGTATGAAAGCACAGTGTTTGTTATATTATTGTGTAAAATGTGGCATATTACAGCTTCAGGAAAGTCAGTGACTAACAGGGAGGGCTTTATGTGCTATAAAAACAAAATGAATCCCACCTCATGACACAGGCATCAATGTCAGGTCACGCAGTTCGACAACACAAGTGAGAATTTTCTAATAAAACGTACAGCATGAACACCCTGGTAGAGTTATTATTTCATATTACTTACTTTTATATTAAATTATGTATATTGAAGTGCTTTTTCATGACGAGCCGTGTTCATGCTCCTGAGAAAAAGCTTAAAACGTGAATAAAATCAATTTGTTGAGCTAAAAAACAGCAGTTGTTTTGCACGTGCCGGACTATTGCTGCAGAAAACCTCATAATGCTTGAATCATGCTTTTCAATTCAGTCACCCGTTATAATTTACAGTATGAAAAATATATATTTTGATGTTTTACAAAATTTACTCAACCCAGTTACCTGAACTGGATAAAATGATTTTGTCACGTTGGCAGATGAAGAGGCGAGTGCAGGCCGACAAGGTTTATTACACCTGGCAAACAATAAACAAACGCAATTTCGAATGGTAGTCAGGGTGCAATCAAAGTTCAGGTAATCAACGATCTGAATGAACCAGACGAGACGAGAAAACCAGCAAACCAGAACAAAGAAACACAAGGACCAGGACACCAACTGAAGACGTGAAAATAATCATGACACCCTATCTTCAGTACCTTACTAGCTCCAATCCTGGAGATCCAACACCTAAATACACACAGTGACCCGGGTCATTTGCTCAATCAGCTGAAGGATCACTAAACTGTGCTGGACACTGACCCTGCAGGACTGGAGCTGAAGATCACTGCTATGGGGAGATAATCACTGAGCAGACTTGAAAAGCAGACAAGACGTGAACCAAAACAAAAGACGCCTAGTAATGTACAGTAAACACACACACCGGCCGAAAGAAACAGAAACACTGTACGTGTCGTAGTGCTGCGAGCTGCCGTGGACACTGGGAGCCGAAGCATGGAGCATTCAGCATGGGCGGGAAATACATCCCATATTTACACACACTGTACTGCCAGTGTTCCACAGGTCACATGTGCAGCGGGAAATGTGGAGTTACAAAAACATACGAAATCTGAATGTGCTTTATTATTTTTTAAATGTATTTAATATTTATTTGACTAAGATATCTTTTTTCCATCTATATTTTCAGTGATGTGATGTTGGTGGACAAGAGACCACCAATTCGCTTTAAATTTAATCTGTCCTCAAAACGCTTTAATTCAACACTTAATAGTCATTTTTTAATCGTTACACTCTTAAGAGCAAAATGCAACCATAATATTATTACTCGCAAGAAAACCCCACATGGAGGGTTTCACCTTCATCAAGGGTAAAATATTCTGCAGTTATTTATAGCCTCATCCTGAGCAAAAACACAAATTATATTTTCATTCGCTTAAACTTTGGCACGACTTTAAACATTTTCCCCACAAGCAGCTAATCAGAGACTGTAAAAAGGATCATTCGGATTGACTGTTTCCTTTCCCCTTGTCTCAGATTGGCTGGATTTGTGGGACATTTAAGACGATTCTCTGTTTTATATTTTAATTATACAGCTTATAATAGAAGAAACTAAAACAAAAAAAAATATTATTATTTATTTAATAACATAGAACAGATTAATAAAAAACACTCTTACTTCTGTTTTGGACAAATGGTTTTGGCTGTAAGTCAAAATGTTTCAGAGAGTTTTGGCACTGAATCTACCATTGTACCAGATTTTGCAAATCGACTCCTGTACTGATGTGACGTCACTATGCATGTGAATTTTGCCCACTAGGTGGCGCAAAATCTCAGCAAAAAGAGATTTGAGAAAATGGCCCTTTCTGAATCCAGCAAGAAGTGTACGTATGTTGTTTACCATTGCAGTTTATTAAACATACATGTGGTGATCATTTAAGAATACATTTATTTCACCCACCTTAACATGATACAAGGGATGTTCAAGTCAAACCAGGACTTGTGATAAAATTTCTGCTGAATGAAGGTGTAAGGAGACTTCAAGCACAGTACGGTACGATGAGACTCTTAGCTGCAGTAAAACATTAGAACAGTGCAAACGTTTTAAAGAAGGCTGTACGTCTGTGACTCGGAGTCCACTGCAGTTGTCTCATGAGTTGTTCTTATTCAGCGAGTGGAACGCCTGATCCTGAAAGATTTGACTTGCGGACCCATCTGTCTGTGGGAACTGTAAAATTTACGTTTGTTTCAGTCACATTTTGATCTTTAAATGATTGTTAATTTCAGTCTGCTTTTAGTCAAAAGAAAAAAATTGTAGTCTAATTGTAGTCTAATTGTAGTCTAATTGTAGTCATCACATACATACATTCATTAACAACAATGTAAAATTTATTTTGCATTGAATAATAGTTTAATCTTTTTTAGGCCACAAATATTAAAATTTTAGACCATTTGACTGAAATGAAGTGATTTGTCTAACAAAGACAAACGGTGTGCTCTCTCTATGACTAACAAGACTGTGTTTATAATCAGTGTCACAAGAACAGTTGTGGTATAAATTATCTTAAGAGATCAATTCATTTTACACAGAGACACAAATTAATATGTTTATTCTCATCACGGTTAAGGAAAGCACTCCAAATATACAGTACATGGTACAGAATTATTATTTTGTGATTGATTACAGGTAGATGAAGAACGTCATGGCTATTTGTAACATAAAGATAAAAATTTACTTGAATTTCTTTAGAATTACAAGTGATTACATTGTTAATGGAAAACATATACATATATGGAGAAGTCTAGTGATCCACCAATCCGTGAAATTACCTTCTAAGCAACTTCAAAGGTCACCACCACCCTATCCTAATCATCGCACATAAAACGCATGACCGCAACTTCACCTCAGGTCCGTCCTGACAAAAACAAACCTCTCTGCAAACACACCGCCTTGTACTGTAGCTCTGGATTAGGCCTACCGCTATCTTGATTTCTCCCACCTTAGACTACAGATAATCCTATCCATTAACATGCTCACATAAAGGTATAGTTACAGAGTATAATAAAGGATTAGATACAAGTTTTTGATTAATAAAATAATTGACTAAATTAATAGATGAAATTAAATCATCTTTACGACAAGAGGCTACAGTGCTGTCGGAGCATTGTACATCAGGAGATTTACAGGTATCAGATAACAGACCCCTGGGACATTTTAAAAATGACTGAATCACAGATAAACGCTGCAACTATGATCCTAATACTTCAATCATTTCTGCTCGAGTTAAAGTGGCTTCACACAGCTGACATTAATTTGCACCTCATGTTCATTTTAATCAGTAACTGAAGTTTGCAAAACAGTTACGATAATGTTATATAAGTAATATTACTTTTACTTATTGTATTACTATAACTATAATATAACTGTTACTGTATAAATGTATTGCTATATTGTTAATTGTTATATGTTGATATATATGATAATATTATTCATAATATATTAATATAACATACATCATACTATTTTTTATCTTTTATAAATTTTTTTGGCTGACTCTGTACAGGTATATATCCAGCTGAGCAGTCATTTTTTTCCCCTACAGAGCTTTTCTACATTTTTCCTACATTTTTCTCCCGATTTTAAATTTTTTAATTTGCATTTTACATTTTACAGAGGTTTCTAGATGGATGGATATACGGTATATGCAGTCATTCCCCCCCTTTCTGATTCTCAGTATAACCCCTCCCTCTCTCTCTCTCTCTCTCTCTCTCTGAGTCTAACCCCTCCCTCTCTCCCTCTCTCTCTCTCTCTGAGTCTAACCCCTCTCTCTCTCTCTCTCTCTCTCTCTCTCTCTCTCTGAGTCTACCCCCTCCCCCTCTCTCTCTCTCTCTC
>JAOVVB010115596.1:0-12646 GCA_028570985.1 Heterobranchus longifilis
GTGTGTGTGTGTGTGTGTGTGTGTTGAGAATAAAGCTGAAATGTCGAGAATGAAATAGACATGTTGGGAATAAAGCCAAAATGTTAAGAATAAAGCAGAAATGTTGAGAATACATTTGAACATTCTCAACATTATTTTAGAAATGGAAAATATATATAAAGACCTTCCTCATTTCCCCCCTCATGCCTGGCCCTAATACTCTTCCGTACATACTTCTGTATACTTCTTCTCAAAAATAGCGAGCCAGAAAGATTGTTTCATCAGTCTTTGTTGGAGGCGTCAGCAGGGAGCAGTCAACGGATGACTGTGTCCCATCACAAACTTCTTTCTTGTGGAGCGTCTGCGGAGCAAGAGTTGCTTGACACTATTAAAACATACATGGCTGTGCAGTTAACAGCAGCCTTACCTGTTGTGCATCTTAAACAGATAAATCATTCATTTCAACACACACTCTCACACACACACACACACACACACAGCCAAGAGGTTGTTAACATGAGGACTATATATTTAAACAGATGTGGCCACACACATCCGGAAAAGCTCCATTAAAAAGATGTAGTGTAAAATAGCATGTGGTAAATTAATCAACTAGCATGTGGTAAATCAATCAAGAGGGGGCCTCTTACACTTACACTATGGTATCATTTAACATTTATTTTTTTATTTTAAATAATACAATAAATATACTACAAACGAACATTGGCTTTGGTAGAGTTACATCATTTTCTCTCCACTTAACAATAGTGGACATGACCTTTTATTCATCTTGAAAAACGGATGTATCCCGATGAATAAAACGTGGACTGGAGATCATGTCACTCTACAGAATTATAACAACAAGAGAAAAAACTTTACAATTTCATGCATACAGATAGGTTTTAATGCTTCAAAAGACATACAAGAGTGGATGGCCACAGTAAACTTGAATTTATTGACATAAAAACCAATATAACTTCTATCCTCTTATCCTTACACAGGTTTGACAAGACTGTGAAAACAAACAAACAAGACAGACAAAACGGAAATCTACAAAATAGAACGAAACAAAAACAATGGCAGCATCACTGCTGGTTCTGGAAATTTACAAAAATTTGTTTCTCCTTTTTTTTTTTTTATTGAGAGGAAAGTGTTAAATTTGGGTGTACTGCATCACAATGAAAAATAAAGCCATAGATCTACAAGCATATTGAGTTCTCTTAACAGAAATGGTTCAAGTCACATATTTGAAGATTTAAAAAAGAAAGAAAAAAAAAAAAAAGGAAACAAAAGATGTATTAAGGGCTGTAAAAATTCTGTGGTAGATACTAGTGGTCATAAGCATAGAGAGTGCATAGTTTGAACAAAGAGCATAATTACAATAAGGGCAAAAATAGGAGACCAACAAAGCTGCATGAGCAAATGCTTTCATCTGGCTAATTTGGTGACCGGCTTCTACTGTGGTTAAATCAAGAAAAAATACTTTTCAAGTTGTTTCCCATACAAAAAGAAATGATTTCAAGCCACCATGATGGCCCTTAAAGCTAAAAATATACCTGAAAACCTTTGGTGGAAGGGTCTAGGGTTTCATATGCCAAACAAAACTTTGGACCATATCCCCCTTTTGGACGCTTTGGCCCAATCACAACACACATGTCCACTTTTCAACTCCATCAGTTTGATGTGGCACAGATGATCCAACAGCAAGAGCCATAATGCAGCATCTTAGAGCAATGATATGCAAAGCCAACATCTTCGTGTTATTCCAACATTTCGGTACAAGTTTCTTATCTGTGCGGTCCGCTGAAGCAGGAGATAACATACGCTGCCGCCATGCTGCACTGATCTGTGAGTGGATATGTAGAGAAATGGCATGCAAACACCACTGCTGAACATAAAAAAATAAAAAATAAAATAAAATGGATGCAGCAAAGATCCACCTGCGTCGGATGTGGTGGTTAAGAGAGTCAAGGGGCTGCTGGTGACGGAATATTATCACCACGAATTTCCTTTCATTCAAACAACACACACTAGAAAAATACATAGCACCACAGAAGAGAGAAAATAGCACCTAGGTTTTGATTTCTTTGTGTTTTCATTAAAAAAAAAACAATCTCCCATTGCATAGTCAGATAGATGTGTATTTGAGGAAAAAAAAATAGAAGCTGTTTATTATTAAGTTAATGATATTACCACCGAGGTGTGTTCTGTTCAGAGGGCACAAAAAGGAGGAATGTAATATTTTTTTTCGTCCCGTTACGCAAATCAAACTGTCACATAATATCACAGAGCTTGTTTTCGTCTTTTATTTCCATTCTGTTCTTAAATTACAACAAGGTGTGCTCCACAACCGCAACAAGACAGGACTTCCCAATTTGTTGGTTTTTTTTTGTTTTGTTTTTCAATTTACAAAGTCGAATTTCCCTCACTTTCGATTTCAATTTAAGATGTTATCCCCGTATCCATCGTCTCCTACCTCACAATTATTACAGTCACATGCATGTTTTGAAGCCAGAAGCAATAAAAATTACCAGGAAAAAATATACAGAATGTACTTACAAACATAAAAATTATTTATATATATTTATATAGATAAGATCCATTCCAGGGGAATGGGGAGAGAATTATGCACAAACAAAGCTCCCGTAGTGAATAAGCAAAACAAAAAACAAAAACAAAAGACAAGAGGAAAAAGCCAGAGAGATGAGGGAAAACATGAGATCAGAAGAAAAGAGCCAAATCAGATGGAGTCCGTGGAAAATGCTGCGACCGTCTGGTACGGCTGCAGCTCTCAGGGTCGCCTTCGTTGTTTGGGTAAAAGAAGTCTAAATCAAGTGTGATGGCATGGGGCTATGGTTGTGTGTGTGTGAGTGTGTACTGTAGGAGGCAGGATCTGACATCCAGTTTCAAAACTTGCATGTGATGGAGAAGGCACACTGAGGTTTCAAGGTTATTTTCCTCTATTCCTATAAAATTTCACTGTATTCTCAACTTGATTTCATTTTACTCATACTTGTTGCTTTATGGAACAAAAAAAAAAAGTTACTTTTTTACAAATAGAATTGTCCTATTCTTTTTCAATTGTTTCTTTTTTTCTGAGAAAACAAAATATATGCTTTTTTTTTCTCCATTTGTTCAGTAAACAGTCTTAGCCGATGAAACAGACAGGGCCCACTTCAAATCCGAACTTCTGCGTGGAGCCGCCAAAGTCGTTGAACATGATGTCCACAAATGGCACCTGTTCCACCTTTGGTGTGTTGATCTCAAGTACTGTCTTTTCATAACCCTTTTTCAACTGTGGACGAGAGAAAGAACACAGCAGGAGGGAGAGTGAGTGTGTGAAATAAAAACATCACACACTTCTGCAGGGCTCGTATTGACGGAGCCGCTACAAAGACAACAGAAACACAATTTTCCGACAGTGTTCATCAAAAGGAACTCTCGCTAAACCGCTCTCACACACACACACACACATCTCTTTGACTTACCGCACAGCCATCGACCACGGCGCGGATGTAGGGGTTGTTATCATAAGACATCTCCTCGTCGTTGGAGCCCAGGAAGCGGATGGCCTTGTCGTAGTTGTCTTGTTCCTGGTTGTGCCAGGCCACCGACTGGTAGCAGTTGTATGTCATGTTCTGTCGGGCCGCCGCGCTCAGCAGCCGCATGAAAGTCATCTGCACCACGCTGATGGGGTTGCCCTCCGCGTCCACGTAGGAGAGCTGCAAAGAGGAACGCAGACGGAGTTGAACATCAAAAGCGTTAACACCGGGAGGAGGGACCAGTGTAAAGAATGAGGAAGAATATCCAGAAGATCCTATAAAGATTCACTGAAGTGTGCAGTGTTTTTGTCCCTTGGGAGTCATTTGGATTACATTTATGACTAGTAATTTGTATCCGCTTTACTGCTGTGTTTGAATTTCTAGGATGTGTTTCTTATTAACAGTGTTATAAAAAAGGATGTGTCATCCAAGGATACAGTTATTATACTACCATGCTCTGTGAGAGCACTGACATAACTGCAAATTCTTAGATAATACAGGAGAGCATATTGACCTGATCATTAAAGGTTCATGATATTCTGTACTTTTCTTACAGTCAACAAATCCCATGAAAAGATCAAAACCAACAATGTGTAAGTTTGTCTCAATATTTTCCGACTTACCTTCTCTGTCTGTGGCTCTCAGCTCCAAGCCCATACATTGCTATTGATTCAAAAGCAGGTTGCACATGTACTACTAATTTCCTGTGGCACTGTAGTTAAAAATCGTAAAAATAGTACTTGGAGTGCAGACCTCCGCCGAGGCCAGTAGTGCATTCACGTGCTCCTCGGATGGTCCTGTTTCCCGAGATGGGAAGTCGTTCTACCGACTTCGGTGTGTTCATGAGCTTTAAGTCGTAATGTAGAAACAACATGGACCCTACAAACATGATGATGGTTTTTTTATTGCTCAAAGCTGTTTCCAGTATTTGCGTGACAACGAAGAGTAATGGAAACAGGTGAGCCATAAAATCTGATCGGGAACTAATTTTTCTGATTATTCTGACACCACATGAATGCAGCCTCACATCTCAGAATGTCACAACATAAGTGAAAAATAATTTGTGCATACGCCCCATGATTTGTATCCACTCTAAAATATAAAGGGTTCTTCCTTGGCCCATGCTACACCTTTCCACCAAGTTTCATGAAAATATGGCCAGTCATTTTTCCGTAATCCTGCTGACAGACAGACAAACATTACCTCTGTGGCGTCCATTGTAACGAAGGAACATGTCAGCCAGTGCAACTGTGTGCGCTCACTGATGTGTTGTTTTTTATAGTTATTGGACACTAATGGAGCTGTTGTTAGTAGACTCACTTCACTGTTGGTTTTGGTCTTTTCATGGGGATTTGTTGGTATAAAAATATTGAAAATTACCTGCCTTATCCTTTAGAAATGTGCAATTGTGCAAATGTCTCCAGGGTGAAGATGAGTGTGGAACAAAGTCCATATTTCTTAAACAACGGATCAGGTGATGACACTATATAAATGGGGAAGAATGGCGCAGAATATTTTCCGAGGCCTAATGCCTGGAAGCTGTACTGATGTGTAATACTTCATGTGGAAAATTCTGCCATCAAAGTACAAAAAATAAGCATAACTAAACATAATTTAAATGTTGATTTTGTAATTATGTAAAATATATCTGCAATATGAGCAAATTATGGTAAGTACATGAAAATGTAATTATCTTAATAGGAAATATGTTGCAGTAATGATATGTTAATTGCCTGGCAATTAACCTATAATTAACCTATAATTTTTCTTTTTCAGACCATGTTACAGAAAACTGAGCTATATTCCATTAAGATGATTATAGTGCTTTGTAATCCTGACTGATAAGATGGCAGCTTTGGAACCGGTCACGGTGCAGTTTAATGTCCGTTCGTGACTATCTACATACCAACCATCTGGAATCCTTTAGATCCGCATACGTAGTCGATTCGTCTTTCAGACAAACGGGACTTACTGAGAGTAGAGCGCATGCAGCATCCACACCATGCAGCCAGAGCAGCAAACCGTCTGTGAGTCTGGATGTGGTCTTTCTCGACTTGTTGTTCTTGCACATAAGCAAACGTTCACACACACACACACACACACACACACATGCGCATGCAAAACCCAGAGTACCGACACTCAATCTTGACATTAACAGATGGAGCTAATCATCTTCTCCATCTATTGGTGCAACAATTTAGTACCAATGATTGATTTAATTAGGTAATTAATCACATGATATAAACAATGAGGACTTTGTTGTGCAATATGTCTACGAGTGTCGGCATCTTGGCTCACTGTTCTGATGTTTTCATCCTCAGAGTGGCCGGGTAGTCCCATGCTTTTCTCATTTACCCCGCCACTCTTCATCCCCCTTTCCTCCCCCGCCCCACGCAGCGTGTGGATCCAGCCCGACATCGCCACAGAAACATTACCTCTTTATCATCACAGCCGCAAGTCAACAGTGACTGAGTACCCAGAAGCCCCTGGGTGGTGACTGAGTGCCTGACTTGTTTGACTCTGAGCTACTCCGTCGGATCTAAGTAGTGTGTAAGGGAGACACTGGGAATGTGAGTGCAGCTGAATGGCTGCAGCAGAGAGGGAATGATACTTGTTTTTCCCCTGCTGTGACGTGAACTAATTGAGCTCTACCACTAAAAACATTTAACGTGGAAGTCAAGTTTTAAGTAGGGTTGGGTATTGTTTGGATTTGCTGCTAAAATTAAATAAGATATTTGCACAGACTTGAGTGTGAGGATGCTTTTTTTGATTCTGATACCGGTGCTAAAACTAATACTTTAAAAAAGGTACTGGAACCGATACTTTTTAAAAAAAGAGCACAAAACGATGGTTGGTAACATTAAAAATGAATGTGGAATCGAACAATTCGAAGGCACTGCACCATGAATTTCCTGACGGCGGCCACGTGCTTTACCGTTCGTTGTTTGGAAGGCAACATGTTGTCACACCGGTGACTTGAGAGAAGCAGGAGAATTTTCCAGCTCTGTTTTGTTGTTTCTCCGACTGCGGCGGTGGTCTCGTAAAGTGCAGCTGCAGACTACTGGTAAGCTCAGTCGCACTGTGTCTTTAGCTGCAGTGTGTTGCACGCCAGTGTTGGAATCCATTTGAGTGAAATAACGTTACAGCCACTTTTTAGGTTTAAGCTTTTTAACCGTGTTAAAGGTAGCTACTAGCTAGGCTAAGTAGGCTAGGCTAGTTACCTGCTGCCAATGTTAACTAGCGTCACATGCAGTGATGCTTCTGTTGCCTGTAAAGTCTGTTTCGGAGCACCAGATTGATCAAACCGGGTTTCATTTCCCAACCCTAGTGTTTAAGTGATGTATTCGCTCTCAGGTGTTTTTGTCCAAACTATTAAATCAGCTGTGTACGGATATTGCTTCTTGAGTCATGGGAGTGTCAAGGCACACAGTCACTAGGAGATGCTCTCTTAATGTAGCAGAGGTGTGGCAGAGTGGATATATATATATATATAAAGTCAATAAATTTAAACAGTAAAACAGCAGTACACTGTTTTCCATTCGTTGAACTCCATTAGATGCCAAATATATTGCCTCACCACAGGCAAATCCTGCCTGTGTGCTCCACAAACCTCTCCTCCATTTCCTCATAAGAGCATCACCTACTGTATGTTGTTGGACTGAAGGTGAGTGCAGCTTGTGCTGAATCATGCAAACCTGACAAGCAAGGTGCCAGTGCATACACATTCTTTGTAGGGCAGAACCAGAACCATGCAGAGCCTCAGGTACACAGAGTCCAGGCCTGAGCCAGGGACTCTGGGACCACAGGCAGGGCCACTTACCAGGGAACCTCTCTTGTAGTGACTATACCATGTGCCTGGCGAGTCTTTGGGCCATTTTGCCATTTTGCTCTGTAAAATACGAGAGGCATTCAGGGAAGGGAAAGGGACTTGAGGAAGTCGGGGGTCTGGCTTACCAGTTTACCACGTTTGAATTCACTGAACCAGGAGCCGGGATTCTCCTTTACCCAGGATGTGAGCCTAGCCTGGGGGCATGGATCGACAGAGGAGGGAAAAACAGCAGTGTTAAAGAAAGGAAACAGATCTGACAGAAACACATCCCATCTTTTTTTTTCTTTCCTCCCCTCTTCCTCCTTCTGTTTGTCCTCGGAGGAGTCATCCGGACCTGAAACAGTTCTCAGTAAGATCAGACCAGACCAACCGGGTCCAGGGCAGAGCATTTTAGTAAGCCATTATGCCATTTTGTACAGTACAAACTGTAGCTGGCAGCTAATTGCTGCTGAAAAATTCATGAGTACACAGTGATTAATTAAGAAATGATCGCCTGCGAGGAGCTCTTATACGGCGGCCTCTATCCCTGCTGTTCAGTGTTAGTGCGGTGCAGCCATGGTGCACTAACTTTGTTATGCCATTAAAAGCTGTGAATTGGCCAACAGGGCACAGCTCTAATGATCTCAGCCGTGACAATGATGAATTTCTCTATAATTAGATAGCAGGGTTTGATATGGAACTGTCATCAATAGCTTAATGCGTTAATGAATGACGAGCCGGAGATCGCTGGGAGACGGCATATATTACACCCATGCTGCCTGCAAGGTGACCTTGAGTTGTTTTCACTGGACTCCAGCAGAGGAGGATATTATATTCTTTCTGTGACTTTGGCTCTGCTCAGACCTGGCATTAACATGTGTTCTAAGTATGTCTAAATGTGCATATAAAAAAAATACATATTTTAATGAAACATTGTCTTTGATATTGGTGTGTTGGTGTGTGTATATACATTTCATTTGTTAATCTCACATAAATCATACATTACAGAAACGTGCAATGGCTAATGAAAAAGCGCTGCGTAAAGTCTTTGTGCCGATGGGAGTACTTTTCCCAGCCCGACGGCAGTATGTTTGTAATATATTCAGATTTTCGGATTCATTTTAGGAACGTAATAAGGTGCCACGCACAGGGCTTCAGAGAGCCGCGGATAAGAGCAGGCAGGCGGGTGTTAGATCTGTGCAGAGCACCGGAACAAAAACACAGACACGTCAAGATTCGCTCTTGGTGGTTTCTGTGACATGAGAAATACTTTCAAAATACTAATGTTTAAAAATGCACAGAATACACAGAACCACACTGTGGACAAAGCCATATGCAGCCCAGACCACCTCCCAATGTGGTCTGAATGATCGGATCTCAATGCATCCTCAATGCATCTTGGGTGCATTCACACTTGGGCTGGCCGATACTGAGAAAATCAAATATATTTTTTATATATATCAAATATTTTTGGGCAAAATACCTCAGTATCGATATTGTGACGTAAAGCTGAAAGATTTTAAAAAATATATCTAATTTGGATTATTTTGACTGATATTGCAGTTGTGATATAATTTGCCATATTAGAGGGAATGATGATTACTCTCATTTTAGCACGTTAAAGTGTAATTTAAAATGGTATTTTGACACACATTTCACCTTTAATGAATATTGCACCTCTTGCGATTTGAAAATTGTGGCCACATTGCGATTTCAATAGTATTTTGATTAATTCTTCAGCCCTATTGCGATGATATTATAGGGCTGAAAATATTTCTACAGTGAGATTTTAACGTGGACATAATGAGTAAGTGGGAAAAGGCAAATAATAGAACAGCTGGTTCAGAAAATTACATGACTTTACTGTAATGCAGCCTTTAAAACAAGGAAAAGACAACACAATGCCATATTATGATATCCAAAATCTAAGACGATATCTAGTCTCATATAATATAATATTGATATATTGCCCAGCCCTCCTTAGAGCTGTCCACGTGTGATGGGATCACGCATGATGGATGTTAATGCCAGGTCTGAGCAGGGCCTTTCTCTTTTTCTAGAATCCGTGATGGCGTGTCTGGCTTTGTGGCTGTGATTCTGTACAGTGCGTGGACTATGCGCTCTTATAATAACTGTGCCAATCTAAAATGCATGTGGGTGTGTTTGCACTCTCTCCACACTAAAGACTGACAGCACAGGCTTTTCTTTTCACCCCCAGACACAAACGAGAGCAGCCCATCACCAGCTCGCTATAAAAAGTCTGCTTCATTATTCTAAGCTTAAGCAAACTCCTGCTCCTCTGAGGCCTGGTGAGTGGGATCATTAAAATGGCTGTAGCACTACGCTATGACACAACCCTGACTTGTTCTCAATGTTTCACCACTCTCCTGCTCCTCTCCTCTCCTCTACACACTCCACATAATGAACCGACAACTTTCTCAATGTGTTTGTCACCTGTCAAAGGCTTCACAGGTCTAATGTTAATGCCATTCTAAAAATGGCCCTGAAACAATCGTATGGACGAGTGAATGTGTGTGTTTGAATGAGGGAGTTTTCTCCCTGCGGTTACCAACTGTCAGAACTAAACTGAGATTTAGCATGTTTATCAGATAACTTTGGCCCCTCATGGAAAATGCAGCAGCGGCCCTGTTGCATCATCGCCCACATCTTCTTGGTAACAACACACGGTAATCTCATGGAGGCTAATTATATGGGTGCATGAGTAGGTACAATAGAGTCACTGTTGCAAATAGCACTGCCTTGAGATGTTCTGGTTATTTATACAGTATGCATGGCGGTTAGTCCCAGACGTGAGGAAAAAAAAGACAACCATTCACCTATCTGGAGTATTTAGCTTATGTTACTTTACTGTCATTCAAAACACAAACTGGAGGCTGGAAACATGTTTTTCCTTTCTTTTTCATACCACATCATCTTACTAGCACAAAACCCAACATTTCTGCTTAATATATCCTCAACCGGACTGTCTGTTGTGTGTGTGTGTGCAAGTGTTTGTGTATACGCGGCCAGACTTACCCCTTCAGACTTCTTATCTGGGAAGATGCAGCTCTCTCCACCTGCTGTGAAGTTGCAGTAAACCTTGAAGGAGTCCCGAGAGCAGCCCTGGTTTGGATCAATCCAGTATTCACCTGGAGACATGGAGAGACAGCAATTACTGCAAGTACTCATTCAGGTCAAGGCCATGTCTGGCATCTACACGTTCTGTCTGTATTGAGTCCATATCATATTCTGAGATGTAAAGAGAAAAAAAAGTCACCGAACTGTTTAATATTGCCTTGCTTAAGGCGAAGCACCACAGGCAAAAACAGTTTTTTTCATGCACTGGTAATTTTGCTTCCATAACATGTCTTCTTTCAGACTAGTGGAAAGAAAACATCCAAAATACACATCTGTGTTGATTTTGCTACACTGTGTCTATCTGTGTGTTGATTTCTCCTAAATTCACTAAAAGTTAGCATTAGACAATGCCTCATTTGCATACTCAAACAAAACATTTCAGAAAAATTGTAATACAAAACATATTTGTCTTAATGTAAGTAATCAACTGAGGAAGTTTCATGGTGATATCTATTAGTTATTGTTTTTTTTTACCCTATTTACCTGTAGTGTCTTGCAAAATGTAAAATGGAATTTTACAATACAAATCTTTAAAAGGTTTTTTTTCAAACTCTGAGTCAGAAATCTCCACTTCAGTAGCACTTACATACACCAAACCTTCCACTTTCATTGTTCATATATCATTCAAAGCCTGATTTATTTTGAACATTTTATTCCTAAAAGCATGGTGAATTTTTTTTTATGGCCCACAATAGTGTTTTCTGAATTATGGAGTGATAAAAAAGAGATATCCAAAATTCCCTCTGTACAAACCGGACCAACATGGCGGCTCGTTTGGAAAAGTTCTCTTATATTACTATAATAGTTCACCAAGATGTGTTTCTGCAAACATTTGACGCGAGAAATAAGCTGTGCAGTTGCTGAATTTGTCTTCATTTCAGATCGACAACAGAGTTTAAAAGTTTTTCGGCAGTTTCCAGAGGCGGCTCGTTGCGCTGGATGCTCCGGATTTGCATAATGTAGCCTAGACCTCAACTTTATGCAAATGAGGAGCGGCCAATGCAATGCAACACCCCATCTCTCGAAACACGCTGTGGCGCTACCAGAATGCATTGCACGGATGTTTACATAGACAATGAATGGGAAACACAGTGGTAAACGCCATGAAAAACACTCTGTAGACAATTAAACCTCATGCCTCATTTCAGAGGGAGTGTAATACACACCATCGGGGAAGTCAGGGTGGCAGAGCTGCAGGTCTTTGCAGGTACGTGCAGGGTTGCTCTGTGTGCCCAGCGGGTGTTTCATCTGCTCGATCTCCAGTTTAAGAGAGTTGAGTGAGCCAAAGATTTCCTCCATGCCGTCATCGTAGTCTTTGTAGTTGGCATCCACGGCTGCGTCGTCCATCACCTGGCTGGCATCGATGCTCCTACGGTTTCTGCCCTTCATGGAAGACTGGATGGGGAGTGGGTGGATGACATCGCCGGGAGGGCCCTGTTACGGAGAGAGAGAGAGAGAGAAATGCCAGTCAGAGGTAAGGATGGAGATTATGTAAATGTCCGGAGATAATGACTCACACTAACGATAAATGATGATTCAAAAGTCTTTGACTTACAGGAGGGCCAGGAGGACCAGTGGTACCAGTCTCTCCCTTTGGTCCAGTTTGACCCTGAGCAGGACAAATTAAAGCAATGACAAATTATTGTAAGATGATTGATGCTTGTTACAGTTTCTGATGAGATGCAGCTTTCAGTAAAACACTTACCGATGACCCTTTAGCTCCTTTGGGACCAGGAGGACCCTAAAGACACAAGAAAATGTCAAGTAATCAATAATTGCTCAGACATCACACGGTATTCACTTACACACATGCTGTAGTACAACACATATGATGAGTCTTACAGGTAATCCGGGAGGACCGATGGGACCGAGTGGACCTGAAGGACCAGAAATACCCTAAAGGGAAAAAAAAGAGAGTGTGAATCTATATTCCTGATGCAGCAGCATTGACTAGAATGAGGGATTTTCCCTGTGCCAAATAAAATAAAAACACCAGGACCTACCACGGCAGATTCCTATTTTCCTTAAGCTGTTTTTGGATGATCTTTACATGTTGTCTTCATTTCAATTTTGAGATTTAATTTATTTTTCTATATTTATATTCTATATATTTTTTTTACATAAAGTCTTTCTTTAATTTTTATTCCTACCAATATATGATTGTATATGGCTATTTAAT
>JAOVVB010115616.1:0-12646 GCA_028570985.1 Heterobranchus longifilis
ACTCTGTCTCTCTGCCAGCAGCTGACCCCTGCCAGAGTGGTATGTGTTGGAGATAAGTATGTCAGGACTCGGGAGGAATGTAAGGTTCAGTGGTTTGGGGTGATCTGCTGCGTCTGGCTCTGTTTCACCACCGGGACCAAGAAATCCTGTTCACCTACAAGAAAATGTCGTGCTCATCGTGAAGTGATACGTACAACTGCATTGCTTTTTCATATGAGTTATTTTTTAATTCGAGCATAATTTTAGTGTTTCTGGATTAAAGGAGCAGTTCAACATATTGGAAAATGTGTTTCTTCACTTTCTTTCTTTAAGAGTGAAATAAACAGCACGCAACTTTAAAAGGTCCCATTGTATGAAGAGATTGTCATTCCTCTTTTTTTTATTATTATTATTATTATAAAGCAGGTCTATGTGTTATATAAATACTCTGAAAGTATCAAAGCACTCAATCCACAGAGAAATGCACAGAGCCTGTATTCAGAAACGGAGCCTTTAAAGAGCCGTCAGGACTTCTGTACGGTTGTGATGTCACAGCTATACTATATATAGGTAAGTGTTACAGTCATTCCCTGGCTGCAATGAAGGTGCACAGAGTGCAGATGTGGAAGACCCAGAAATGCTGACCAATCAGAGCAGACTGTTTTTTTTTTTTTGGGGGGGGGGCTTAAAGAGACAGGTACTAAAACAGAGCGTTTCAGACAGAGCGTGAATACAGGGATATCAGACAGTATGAGGAAAACAAAGTTCAAGTATGAACCTGCAAATGAGCATAATATGGGACCTTTAAAGCACATTTTAATATTGTTCAGACACTTAAACAAATCAGAGGATTACTGGAGTCATTTTTTACTACAAAAGAACCCTTCAGGAACATTCATTTACCAAATTAATCACTAAAATTACGTTTGGTGAAAATAAGTTATTATGAAAACTGTTCACAGTGTTTTCTGTGGATTATGTGGATCAATGTTTCCTGCTGTGATCAACACATTAAAAAAACATCCACCTCCATTGTACTGGGTGGATATCTCGAAACCGGGACAAATAAAAACTATCTGCATGAATAGAAATAACTGACCGTTCCCAACTCGTCAAACTCAGTCTTTATCCATCTGCATCCATATCAGACTCTCAGAGCTCCAGAAGTCATGTCTGCAGGCAGTGGTGGAATGTAACAAAGTATTTACTCAAGTACTGCACTTAAGTATACATTTGAGGTACTTTCCTGTCACATTATACTTCTACTCCACTACAATTATCTGACAGCTTTAGTTTGTAAAATATTGTATATTATCTGTGTTTTGGTGTAGATTAAACTACCTCACAATATATTTAGTTACAGCTAAAATAATGATAATAATTGACAGATAATGAATTGGCAACAATTTTGATCGTCAAGTCATTTTTTATGTTAAAACATGTCATGGTTCCATCTTTACCAATGAAGATTTTCTGCTTTTCTTTTTGATTATGTCATTTTTTTTCCAGATTGAGTACTTTTACTTTTAATACTTTAAGTATAGTATTTTTACATTGTGGTATTAGAACTTTAAGTAAAGGTGAGGGGTCAAACAAATACAGGACTGTATAAATACAGGAAGATCTGATAAACGTGTTATTTTCAGCGTGTAGGTTGATAACGTGGAGGTTTGGGGACTTTGAGAACGACAACACGGACTTCCTGTGCGGACAGGAAGTAAGGCTTTGTCCCGGCACTGTTTGGTAACAGTTGGGAATGAGAAAGGGTTGAACTGAGAGAATATGTGTATTTTTTCTGTAAGACGGGTTTACTGACTCTTCATAATAAGCAAGGTCTAAAAACAGGCAAACAACTGCTGTATGAACTCTGCGTTTCCTCCTTTCTCACTTCGAGGAGAAACAAAACTGCATTCCCAAACGCAGAGAGAGAAGGGATAAAAGACACAGACTGTATACGATATACTCTTACTCCCACTCCCAGCGCAGGAGAGGTGCGCAGCAGCAGTTCAGTTCAGCAAGCAGGTCAGCGCTTCAAGGTCCTGCGCCGTCTGACTGACAGTTTGCTCTCACAGGGCTGAGTGGCCGGAGCATTTCATGTGTAAACCAGCGCGGCTCTGGCTACTTTCAGATGTCATGAAGAGGAGCTGGCAGGCGGAGAGCAGCCACAGCAGATGCGGTCCGACACTCCCAGGCCCCGGAGCCAGCGCACCAACACAAATGCCTGCTCACGCAGCCGGAAGAGGTGACAAAACACATCAGGTAACTTTGCCTTTCCGGATGGTTCCCACCCTCTCCTGTCACAGACGCGAGATGCCTCCGCGTCAGACGTTAACGGTGACTGAAAGTGACAGGCACCTTTCCGAGGTGTTTAACTGGTCGTTAACTGGTGCAGCAGATGCCAACTGGTAGCTAGCAGCGAGAGAAAACAGAGCCGTAAATATTGATGTTGTAACGAGGCTGTCTCATCGTCCTCAGAGGTCACTAAAGCAATTAGGTGTTCATGTGCACAATGGACAGATGTCAGGAGGAAAGGAGAGCATAATTAAGAGAGAGAAGCTCATTAGCGGCCCCGTTGATGTTAAATAGGACAACATCTTGGGGTTTGACCACTTGTCATGCTATTCAGTCGTATGCATTGAAAGGCAATGCAATTACACAGAAGCAATGTCTCATATCACGGCTGCCTCAGAGGACCAACAATCTATATCAGCATTAATTGTTACATTTACGTCTGTAATGTTAAATTAAACCTTTTAAATTATTTTTTTAATACACCTGTGCACAAGATTCTCCATCCTCCCAGTGCAACTCGTATTAGCATCAACCACCATCAAGACAACTCAGAAGTGACAAAAACTGCAGTTCCTCGAATGGCCACATGAGGCTGGCTCCAAAAGTCAATCCTCATTAGTCTCGCAGAGCCAGACCTGTTTCCACAGTGCTGCGTCAGCGCTGGAGGAAGGTCTGGCTCCAGTGCGTTTTCACTCTTGGATAGGGAAAAAAAATTCTTTAAACCAATCACAGTTGTCTTGGGCATTGCTATGCCCTGGATAGGAACTTCCTGTGCGCACAGGAAGTCCCTCCCCTTCATGTTCACAGGAAGTAAGGCATTATTCCGCCACTGTTCACCTGGTAAGCCAGACTAATCCCCATAGACCCCCATGTTAAAATGCCTAACTCTACAGCAGAAATAAACATGTTTACAGCCTGGTACAAAAACAGTTTTGGTCACTTTTGCTAATTTTTAAACTCACCCGTTTAAATTATATTAAGGCTTAAACTTAATAATTAAGGGCATGGACGCTGTTTTGGTGCGGTGGTTTTGACCCGCGTCAGCTCAACCTCTTTGCCCATTTTTGGATATTACATCCTTGGCCAGGAGGTAGGCGGAGTCAGACACTGCCAGTATGCCGATGGCCGGAGCCACCCACACTGAGCTTCATTTTGGCTCTTCAGAGACCTGTTTGTAGCATCACAGAGACTATGTTTACTTTATACAGTCTGTGGTATTAACGTGTTACAATCAGATGTGATTCCATCGCACTCACTGAAGTAATGAGACCTCCGAATGTGGCAACATTGCTTGAAAATCCAACAGGGCAAGAATAATATTGTAAAGAAATTTAAAAAAAAAAGAGAGAACCACAGTTGTGACGTATTCACATAAAAGCATCAGAGATATATTGATGATCGGCCCCAAAAAAAATCAACCCAACCCTGCATGAACCACGGCAGCAGTTTTTTGCAGTTTTTTTGGCCCGAACCCGATTAAAAACTCATATATTATTCATGACATTACACAGAATATAAGGTTTGAATTTTTTTTAAAAAGGAAAAAACACAGGGATGTACATTTACTGTTTGTACAGTGTGAGTATAAACAGGACTGCTGTGGTGTGATTTACACACAGCTGAAGAAACACAAATCATACAAAAAATAAATGTGTCAGAAATCTATAATCAAGCAAATATAAAGCATATAGGCTGATGTTACACAACACATCAGGCCAAAATATCAATGCACTTTGTGCACAATTGTCTTGAACAATATATCAAGTAAATGTCCTACAGAAACAACATATGAGATCAAAAATTATCAACATATCAAACAAGCTGATCGTGGCTCACACTGTGGCTCACACTGTGATGCTTCACAGGAGTCCATGACAGAAACATTTTATCTCCAATAACCTCAGTGCTGAAAGTATGATTTAATATTCTCACACAAGGTGCGTTAGACAACACAATAATAATGTTGGCTTTATACTAGAACATGTTTACATGCTTTAATGTTCAAAAAACCCTTTTTTTTCTCATACTGTCTGAATATACCTGTAAACACACTTTCTACACATAGTATAGTTGTGACATCACAACTTCACAGAAGTCCTGACAGCTCAGTTTCTGAATACAGGATGTGTGCATTTCTCTGGATTGAGCATTTTGATATTTTCACAGTATTTATAAGCATCTAGACCTGCTTTATAATGAAAAACAAATCACAATATGGAACCTTTCTTTGGACCCATAACATAAACACACACACTTGATTGTACATGAGATTCATTATGTCAGTTTTGGTAATTTTTTGGTTTATTGACCAACCCCTCATCTCATAGTAGAAGTGACAAAAAGTCAAAGTAGTAAAATACACGATTCAGGAGAAGGTTTCATTTTCTAAATAGATTCAGTCATCTGTCATTTTCCATCACATAATAATCAAATCTCCATACAGCAGCGAGCATCAGAAAATAAAGAAATGTGCGATATTAGATGATAATTAGCTACAGTTTTGTTCTGGTGGTTGAGATGACTACATGGGGGATGACGTGTTGGGGGGGGGGGGGCAGGGTGGCATGCAAAGTCCACTCATTAATCCTCACATCACAGCCAGGGCCGCAGCCGTCAGCCAATCCCCTCCGCTGGTGCAATTGGTGACATTACACTGAAATTTTAAACACTTGTGAGCATCATGCTTTTTAAATGCGCTGGAGCATATTTTGTGTAGTGCTTAGGAATATTAAAGCATAATTTATATTTCAGGAGTTTGACACCTTGACATTTTGGCACCTCTGTTTTGAATTTCAGCATGCGGTTTGACATGTTTGTATTAATAACATTGTGATCTCGGAGGACCATGGCCTCGGGCTACTTGAACAAGACTACTAAAGAAAGGGATTTCAAAAGGAATCGTAGAGCAGCCTAGGGACTCGTCAAAATCAGCCCTGATACTGTTGCCCTGATAAAAATCCATTACCCACAAACGTGAGGGGGGATGGTGGAGTGTGTGTGTGTGTGTGTGTGTGTGTGTGAGATACTGAAGCAGTGCAGTATGTTAGAGAAGCGTCCAGTGTTTGATTTGGCCTTCTCGGTGTGTTGGTGGTGTGAACTCCTCGCTGCATCACGATCACGACTGACCTCCGATAACCAAACATCTATTTTTTCTCCATTCTGGTCACATCTTCTTCTTCACACACTATTGTCATGAAGAAATCATTTTCAGAAGAAAAAAAACCCATAGCTCTCTCAGTGGGTGTCACGCTACATCATCTCTTCGAGTGCTGCTTCGTTTTCCTCTCTTCATCCATTCTCTCTATTGTCTGTCTGCGTCTGTTTAAAGCTATGGTATGCAGAGAGCAAAAAAAAGAAACGGCAGAATTTGGAGCAGAGCGGGACCTCTTCCTGCAGCTCACTGCCGGCTCGTCTGCAGTCCTCTCGTTAGGATGGCCGCAGTCGGAGCTGCCGCGGCGTCGGCCTCTGGTCCTCGTAACACGCTAACGCTGCGTTCTGACCAAGGTGAGTGTGGAGGCGGTGTGACAGGAGACGTGCACACAGCAGATGAGGCGGCTAGGCTAAAGGCTAACCTGTTTCACTGAACAATAACCTGGACTGCATTTAAACACGTCGTCCCTCTGTGTACTGCACTGTATATAAATGAAGTCTCATCTAATAGACTTTGAATCTTTTACACACACCTGTGTTTGTCGAACAGCCAATAAGAACGCTCTCTCTCCAAAATGAGGCTGTGATTGGCCCAAAGTCTGTCCGTCACGTCCTGGATTTTCTAAAACCTGAAACAGAGCCGAGACAAGGAGCAGGAGTTTTCTCTCAGACCACCTGAATTACAAGATGATGAAAGATTATTATGGAAGTTTTGCCCAATAACACCAATAGTTATCTGCCTCCCTGAGCTTTAAATTGTATTTCATAGAAATTGTACAATTAAGAGATTAAACATTTTATTTCTACAAATACTTTGGGCAAATATGGGAAGTCATCAGGGTTTTTGAGGAATTGTAGAATTATTTTTTTCATGCCTTTCATGTAATAAAAAAAAAACTACTCTGCACAGATGCAAAACCAGAAAATTACACAATTTTTCATGACGCGCTATTTTACATGTCCCACACAGTTTATTTATTTTTTAATGTATTTTTATCTGTGCAAAATTTCATGGCATTCCATCCAATAGTTTTTGAGATTTTTCAATCTGCACCAAAGTGGACTGACTCTGTCATCCCTGTGCTGCTCGTGTGGCTCAAAATATAAACAGGCTATGAGAGTCGACACTGTTCACCCATAAAGATGAAAGTAAGATATTAAACATCAAAGTCACACTTTCATTTCAAATCAAATGCATTGAAGTACAAAAACAACTCAATAAAAAATATATCACCGTCCCAATCATTTCTAAATATACAGGTCAGTACCTACTGGGACATAATGTGAGTCTTTGGCTCATACTCTTTCATTTATTAACCCAGATATTCTTTATCTGCTTATGATCCATTTACTGGCAGTGTCCTGTAAATGACTTGATGTGAACGATGAAACATTAGAATTAATATGCAGTTAGTACTAGACAGAGTGTAACACAACACACAGCAGCAGAGGGGAGTGCCAGTCAAACATTATTGTGTTATCGGCCTGCAGTTGTGGAGACATGCACTCTATACGTCAATTAAATATTATCAAATATTCCTCTGCCAGACACCTCTGGGGTGACATGTATCCCCCAGACATGTGATACTTCCTCAGTCCAGGATTCATGTCGGACTGACGGGTGCATATTGATATGATGTTTGGATTACTTTACATTTGTATTGCATGCAGTGGGACTGTATGGACCATAGACTTTAACTCATTATGTCATAATAAACTGTATATTATAAGGGCTCCTGTGCAGTTGACAGTGTTTTAACATTTTTTGGTGGTGGTTGCTGAGCAGCAGCATCATTTCACAGAGAGCCAAAGTACCAAAGTATGTTTCATGTTAGAATATTTCTTATTACTATAAAACATTATGCAGCTGCACAGCAATCACACTAAAAATGTCTTGTCTGAATAGCTCAGTGTCAAACATTGCATTAAAATACAGAATAAAGAGAGTTTATTAACTTGTGAAAAAGGAAAAGTAAGAAAGCTCCCTGTTCCACGTGGTGAGAAATCTCATTCTTCATCACAGTAATCTAATAAATGCCAGGCTCATTTATAACACAAACACATGGTATTGATATTGTTGTCATTCTGATCATGTGTGCTGCTGTCCTTCCTGCTGACTACCCTCTGAATGTGAAACCACGGGGGTCTCAGACATCACCACCGTCTGCACTGTTCTCCATCGCTGCACAAAGCGCCCGGCTTCCACCTGATTGTCTCGTGGTTATCTCGGTCTCTCTGCGCTGCACTGAATTGTTAATGATTTACAATTCTCCCACATGAGACAATAAATGGTTTGACTGTGTAAAACATATATCAACTAACCGCACTATCCACCCACACGGTGAGTCACAGCGCTGGCCCTGAGGTCACCACTATCTGAAGTGCTGAACGAGATGATAATATGTTCCAATGAAGCTTTAGCCTGCATCTGACTCAAAATAACAACTAAATAGCTTTTCAACCCCCCATCCCCCCGTGAGCGTTTCCAAGTTGTATCGTAGGTGGCGCTTCCCCCTGAGCTGACGTTAGCAGCAGCACAGGACGCACTGCACCGCGTCCAAACAACCTGCGCAACGGAGACGCCGATAACATATTTTCTGTCCGTTGATTTTCATATGAAGAGTTACTTGTTCATATATCTTTAGAGCAAGAAACAACCGGAAGAATCACAATTTCAACTAGAAACCCAGATCTCAGTGCTACAATAAAGGCAGAGTAAAATACCCGGTAGTATAAATAAGTAGGCCGGTTCTGTTACTTAGAAAGAACGTTTTTATCCTCCGTCAGCGGGGATTTTCCACAACAGGCGATAGCTGCTCCGGTTGTTCCCTCCTCTTCCATTTATGCTGCCTTGGGATATCTACTGTAATAGACCGTCCACACCGGCCGTGAATTAATTAATATGTGCAAATGAATTACATATAAAGTCAATGTAAACACGCGATTAGACACGAGTTCTGGTCAGAATTAGCGAATGATGCTAATGATAATCTCCGTGTGCAGCTACACCTCATACTTTTACCAGAACAAGAAAGTGAGTGAGGAGTCGGATTATCTGGTAAATTGTGAAAATATTTGTCTGTTATTTGATTACAGCTATTGATTGTACTAGCATGTTAGCACTGCCCCAGTTAGCACCACCGGCTTCACTTCCCTTCACCAGAGGAAGCCCCGCCCCTCTCACGGAAATTTGTGTCTATTTTCACGCATGAATGTTTTAATGTTTGGAGCCGGTTTGTCTTTCAATATCGAAAGTAAACCTCAGACACACATTTTTGGGTGGACCGCAGCAAAGCTGGGGGACCAGTCCTATAAATGGGAAAGTCTGTCTGTCTGTCACTGACTGACTGAGTGATGAAGTTATGCCGTGTGTTGTAAAGGCTGTTGACTGGTGTAGCAGTGCCCTCTTGTGGCAAAATGTGCAACTGCACAGTTGCACAGTCAGTAATTAAGAGGCATAATGAGCGGCATGTTGGAGAAACGGAGTGCAAAGTGGACTTTACTGCATCCAAGTGGTGCCAGTTGTGTGCGTCTTTGATGAACCGTGAGTAAAGCCAGTTATTTCTGACTGAATGGGACATTTATTGAGCCTTTCACTTACGGTTGGGTACCGAACTCGTACTTTTAAGGGTACCGACCGAATTACGTTGGTACTACCAAGTACCGATTCACGTCAAATAAAACTGTGCTAAATGTCGGTACCTGAGAGGGAGCTTCTGTCATCTCCCCCTCACACACACACACACACACACACACACACACAGCGGAGAGAGAGAGAGACAGTAAAAAGAGAGAGCGCTGCCGCTTGTTTAAGGGTGAATCTATTACAGGAAGTTTTGTAAGGCGATCATCTGCTATCATCATGTTATAACGATATATATAATCGAGACTCAGTAAAGTTCCCGAGTCTTCTCAACAACGCACCAAAACAAAATGAGCCGCGGTTGCAAGAGAAGATCAGGAGTCAGCTGGAAAAAACTCACAAAAACCACGACACTAAAGAGAGAATACGAAGCCCATCTATAAATAAATCAATAATAAATATCAGGAGACACAGCTCACGTAGGCGATGATGGCAGGTCGTAAACATGTCATGTATATTTCTTTAGTGCACTCTGCAATGTGTTAAATGTCGCTTTCAATGTTCTCAGAGACAAACAAGATGTTTTCTATGCCCTCATGACAGACTGACAGGCTGCAGGTTGCAGGGACAGGAGGGAAGAGGGAGGGGTTTTATTTAAAATGTTCTAAATAAATAACAAAATCTTCTAAGTAAATAACAATGTTGAAATTGAGAAGGTTGGACTTAATTTTACAACTGAAATTCCATTTTTGTTATTGCAGAGAGAACAAAGTACCAAAAAAAAGATACCGTTACCGAATTCCAGGTTCAAATGTGAACAGTACACAACTCTACTTTCACAGCATTTTGGTTTATTTAATTAAATGCTGAGTTAATTTACTCACAATGTAGCTTGTTCATGCTAATGCTAGCTTAGCTGCTACGTTCTGGTGAAACTGCTGGATGTGGACGATGTTATTATTTACTGATATGTTGCGGTTTTTAACATTTTAGGTTTCAACCGAATCTTGTTCCTCCATACTTCTGTGCTGTTAATCCAATATTCCCCAAATTGGGCATGAAGCATCTCTGTACACACAGGTTACCAAAGGATTTGAATTCTTCTAATCATTCAGTTTTGGTTGAGGCTCGAGGACAAAAATAAGTCCAGTTTGTGAACACAAATTCAGGCTGCCAATTGTAAATATACAGCATTCACAATCATTCAAAATGAGGTTTTTTTTTTAATGTAGCCCAAAAATTATATTGGTTAAAATTCATGTTAGGTCAACACTAGTCCACGCACGCAAGCACGCACGCACGCACGCACGCACGCACGCACGCACGCACGCACGCACGCACGCCATTAAAGACATGCAGAGACACAGCATCCATCCATCCACTGAAGCATGTGATTAATGATCCTGTTTATATGATGTTCCACTCTATGGAGAGGCTGGTATGACAAGCTGCTAATGTAATGTCCCATTTTCACACACGCACACGCACGCACACACAGGTCCTCTATACTTGTGAGGGCCCTTCATTAAACCTAACATCACGACAAAACACCTAAGGGCCTGTGTCCACATAGCATTTTTTTTTCTGGCAGCATCTCAGCTGGCTGCATGTCTGTACTGTTTCTACAACAACATTAACGTTAACTCGCTAGCTAGCTTAATGCTACGTAAACAGAGGGTTGATGACACAGCTAACAACAAGCTTACAGTGATAAAACACTCAGCAACAACAGTGTCTGGCCGATCTCCTCCCACAAACGAGCTTTTCTCTCTTTGTTGTGACAGTTTCCTGAAAAGGAGCGCCGGTGACGACCACAGCGTCTTTCTGAAAAGTTCAGAGATCTTCAACTTGAAGCGCTCGGAGCGGCCGCACAAAAAAAGGCGGAGCGCTCTGAAAAAAGATGCCGGATCCATCGATTTTTCTCTAGGCGGCTGCTTACGCTCTCTCCATATTGGGACCAATTGAAAAAAGACGCTGGCGCTCAGAAAAAAAATTATGTGGACACAGGCCCTAACCCTAACCTGCACCTTAAAACCAAGCCTTAACCTCCAAACCAGCCAGCCAAAATGTCCTCAAAATGCAGAAAGGTCCCCACAAATATGGTAATAAAAGCCTACACACACTCACACTTAATTGACTCACTGGCCTTTCACATACTGGATTGATTTAACAAGATGGGGTTTAAATGTCACAACAATAAAGAATGGGTTTGTTTAGCACCTTAGCATCCTCTGTAAAAAAAAAAAGAAAAGAAAAAAAAAAAAAAAAGGAAAATCCGAAAATCTATTTTTGCTGCTCAGAAATTATCTCATTGTTTTTGTCTTTCAGCTTCATCACACTCTCATCCTCGTATCACCGCCGCTCTCTCACATCGCTCGTCTTATTATGGGATGCATTCTGTGGTGTACGTTGAGTTAGTAAGTTCTTAAGGGAAGTTATTTATACGGAGTCTCTCGAAAAAAGCTATTAATCATTTTGTGAAAGCATAATGATGTTCTAGTGGAGTCCACAGCAGAGCCCGCTTTTCATTTACTGCTGCACGACTGGACACGGACATTAATTACCGTGAGCCATTTAAACACCACTCATTTTGGTATTCCACAATTACATACACTCATGAGAACCTCATAGTATTGTACTTCAATTGCAGTGTGTTGATGTTTGGTTTGCTCATCCAGTGAAACCCAACCAAAAGACAAAATACCAAACTCTCCCCATCACTTAACATCTTTTCATCTTTTCTGTAAAGTAGTTATTAGGGATGTAACGATATATATCGAATATCGTGACTGACATCCCATACAGACACATTAGCTATACATGGTTATTATTTCACTAGCAAGCCGATAGAGCTCCGGGAGTTAACATCATGTAACCCCGTAATCAACAGCGGAAATCAAAACGCCGCCATTTTGGCAGGAAAGCGCCCGGAGTATGCCGGTCAACTAGCTTTTTTTGCACCGGGATGCCACAACAATCGGGGACAATTAAAGGGAGAGGATTTTATTCCTAAAGATCCCGACGCGACCGCCGGAGCTGATCGGCGCCACTCTAGTCAATACCTGTGATTCCACCAGACACACCGCAGCGCGTTTCAGAAGCATCCGCTCTGCTAAAAAATACACGCCAAGTCTATTTTTGACGGCTGAAGCAGCATCAAGCAGCACAGAGCAGATCGAGCCAGACAGGAAGTGGGACACAGAAAAGGCATAGCGTATCTGGTCGATTTTCAAAATAAAACACCATGTGCATTTAACTACGTAGCCTATTTACCAATGGTAGAAGCACAAAAATCAAGGGAAAACCAGGGATAACGACCAAATCAACAGCAAGTCAACATTGGACAGGCAAGGCTTACAAACTTCTGTTTGTTTGTTTGTTTGTTTGTTTGTTGTTCTCTTTATACATCTGCGGGTTGCGCTCATGAGCGCTCTGCTTCTGAAACCCTCTGGGTGGGGCATGATGTCGTGTGGAGGAAGGAGCAAAACCGTGGCGCAAAGTTGAATATTCATTACAAATCCAGATTTGGTTCATCTGCACCCTACAGGCTTTTGTTTCAAAGACTCTCCAGAGTAGGGCGATATGTCTGGATACTGCAGGAACATAATGTAGCTGGAACGCCATCGTTCTGTCTGTTTCAAT
>JAOVVB010115625.1:0-12646 GCA_028570985.1 Heterobranchus longifilis
AAAATGTGGTGCAAATAATATATATTGTGTATATATATATATATATATATATATATATATAGTGTTTTGCAGGTGGTGGATTTTGGAAAATGTGGTCATTGAATGCATTTTGGGTGAAAACAATGAAAAAGTTTGGTCCACATAGACTTCTGTTTCGCTGACTGTGTGAAGAGTTTGGACAGTGTGACTCGACTTGTGGTCATGTACATTATGGCGTAGTTACTTTATTCTTCAGAAACCTGGAAAGGATCCTGGAGCGCCCGACTGTAAATATGGAGAGACTGTGTACTGCCACACATCCCCTTTCCTGGGTTCTCTTCATCCTGGACAGCTGCTCCAGGTCAGCACCGTCACCGTCAAACACTCAGTGTTCAGATTAAGTAAACGTCTGAAGCATCACTTTTATCATGGCAGACAGTGAGATTGGATGTCTTTTTCTTCTAGGCATTTGAAAACAACCTCTTCCGTGCTCCAATCTACCTGCACAAGATGCCAGAGACGGATTTCTTGGTTCTACGAACGCGACACGGCTACTACATTAGAGAGATTGTGGACATAGTTGTAGTTGGTCAGCAGTGCCCCTTATTTGAAGTTCCAGGGCCCAACCCCAAACGAGCCAATACTCACATCAGAGACTTCCTACAGGTATTTTTTTTAATTTTGCCTGAACTCTCCCAGAAACTTGAGCTACTGCTGTTGTTGCAAATACTCAACTGTCACGTGTGTATTCTGCAGGTGTTCATTTACCGCTTGTTCTGGAAGAGCAAGGACCGTCCCCGGAGAATCCGCATGGAGGACATAAAGAAAGCTTTTCCCTCACACTCGGAGAGCAGCATCAGGAAACGACTAAAACTCTGTGCTGACTTCAAGCGTACAGGTAGACCACGCTCATTCATTAACCCTGTGCGCCCACCATTCAGTGATCATTATCATTTGTTGGACTAACCTAATCCAGTTGTGTCACATCAGGGCGATGTTGAGGTTATAAAGATACACTGTGCATGAGCTCAGCCGTGTGTGTGCCTTGAATCGACAGACAGGAAAGCAGGGAGAAGGGAAAGAGCTTTTTACACCTACTATGGATTTTACCCTGAAGGTAAGATGTAGTCTAAGGACAGTATAAGGACATAGGGTACAAATGCTTAGTATTTACATCAGTAAATCATGTTTACAAGTAGTTCATCTTAACCACATGTCGAGGGTGCAAAAACTCAGAGCAATACATATCATCCATGTGAGGTTGTTTAATGTAACCCATCAGGAATAGGAGAAGGGACAAAATAGAGAAAAACCCCAATAAATATATAAGTACAAATGCTATCAAATTGTGTCCAGATATTGCAATTGTTTACCAAAATGTTGAATATATGTTAAGTAGTTTTTAGTAGGTTGTGGAAGTGCACTAGCGTTACAACATAGTTCATCTAATTAATTTTGATTGATTATTTTTTAAATATTATTTATTTAAAGGTGGGTGTGGGTGTATAGATATATATTTATATAGTTTTCTTTTATTTTTTTATTTGTTTTTCTTTTTAATTATATTTAAAGGTCAAGGAAACTTTATTTTTTTATTTGTTTTTCTTTTTAATTATATTTAAAGGTCAAGGAAACTTTATTTTTTTAAGTTCAATAAATGCATGATGTTTCCAACTCAATGAGTAATCGCATTAAATAATGGTGAACTCAATATTGACAAAAATAATTATTGGTTGTGTTTTTTGCCGTAATCGAGCAGCTCTAACATACATGCAGCACCTATAATGGTAATAATTTTTGCTTGTAATACTTCATTCTGTGTTAAAAACAAAATGTCTGACAGTGTCGTGTGCTCATGCCAGGGATGGACTCTAACTGGTGGGTGCTGAAGCCTGACTTCAGATTGCCTACAGAGGAGGAGATCAGGGCCATGGTGTCTCCAGAGCAGTGCTGCGCTTACTACAGCATGCTGGTGGCAGAGCAGAGACTCAAGGTAACAGTATCTGCCTCTAAAGAACTTCCGATGGTTAACACACGTGAGTGTTGTGGTGGCACGGCTTCACTACAACTTATTTTTGCCACTTTTAGGATGCTGGGTATGGTGAGAAATCCTTTTTTGCTCCAGAGGAGGAGAATGAAGAGGACTTTCAAATGAAGATCGACGATGAGGTATGTGTGCTTCCTTATAATGAAGTTAAATGTGTGTGATTTGAGATTGACACCATGCTGATCCTGTGTAACACATCTTAGGTGCGGACGGCTCCTTGGAACACAACCAGAGCCTTCATTTCTGCCATGAAGGGGAAATGCCTGCTGGAAGTTACGGGCGTGGCTGATCCGACGGGCTGTGGAGAGGGTTTCTCCTACGTCAAAGTGCCCAACAAGCCCACTCAACAGAAGGTCTGACTGTCTAAAACAGAAGTCTAGCACCCCATGTTCTGCATTGTGTAAATATAGAGGGTGAAAACTTTGATCATGTGTGGGTTTTTTTCTTTTCAGGATGACAAAGAGCCACAGCCCGCCAAGAAGACAGTGACGGGGACGGACGCTGACCTGAGGAGACTCTCACTGAAGAATGCCAAGCAGCTGCTGCGCAAGTTTGGTGTTCCAGAGGAAGAGGTAAGACCACGATGATATGAAAGCACATGAAACTGATGTAGGACAGCCTCGTGGTCAAAGAGACCGTCCCCTGATTATAGGGTGCCAAGTTTGATCTCTACAATAACCATTTTGTTTATCATAGCAATCATGGATAACTTAAAGGGCACCTGTTATGCTTTTTCTTATTTTCTGTCATTTATATAATGTCAGATATTCATATTAAACATGGCCAAAGTGCCAAATAATGAGGTAAATGTATGTAAAAGTAATCCCAGTGAGCAAAAACCTTCAGCAAACCATTTCTTTATCTGATCATCTGCTTCAGGCATGCTGCTGCACTGTTTACATTACATACAGTGCTACATGTAGCTACATGCTTCAGGGAAACCTGTAATCTTGGTTGCCAGTGTTATTAATGTCTCCCCAGTTTCAGATCAGATTCCTGCTGGAACATGTTCGATTGTGTCGTTTTTGATTTAGAAGCTTTTATTGGTAGAAAGTGCCGCTGTACACCGTTACAGTCATCTCCCCCAGCTGCAGTGACGGATGGTACAGAGACACCGAGAGCGCAGATGCGAAAGACCCAGAAACACTGACCAATCAGAGCAGCTTCAGCTTTTTTGGGAGGGAGGCACAAAGAGACAGGCACTAGTGTTTCAGACTAAGGATGTCAATGATTAACTGTTTAACAATTAACCGACATTAAGAATTTTGACAGATTATTACAGTTAAACAGTTAAAAACAATGTTTTAGAATAAAAATTAAAAGGTAATAAAAATGCTTGTTCCATGGTAAAAGAAAAAAAAATAGGTCATACAATCTATTTTTTAACTTGCTGGTGCAAACTTTGCACTACCAAGGTGTTTTAAGCTCTTTTTTCTGCTCTCACAACCGACTGCTGGACAGCACTCACAGCAGAGATCTACGTGACACATGCTGCTATACTGGTGAGGACTGGTGGGTTAAATCAGCTGTCCTGCACACAGTATACCAGGTAGACACACAGCTGACAGCCTCGCAGCTTAATGAGCCTGTCTCAGGCCGGACATGCTTTGAACTCATGGTGTGAGCGGTATCGGAGCGACATTAGAGCGGGGTGGAGCAGGAGATAAGGCGTTGCTCCAACTTTTATCACATCCGCTCTGCGCTCCATACAAAATCCTCGCGCTCTGCGCTCAGCATGTACACAGGACGCACAACTGTTCCATTCTGGAAAAGTGGCTGCATGTGTCCACACAACAATGCACGCAACATCGTGGCTGCCTGACCGGCAAATGACCACAGGTCTCCTTTCTTACTTGTCGGTTAACGGTTAATGATCGAGGGTAAACGAGGGTCGGCTATCTGTCAGAAAAAAAAGAATTGACATCCCTATTTCAGACAGAGGGTGAATACAGGTGTATTCAGACAGACAATATGAGAAAAATACTGTGTTTTTGAACATTAAAGCATATAAAGATGTTCCAGTAGAAACCCAGAATACAAGTATGAACCTGAAAATGAGCAGAATGTGTCCCCCTTTAACTTGTCTATTCTCCCCCCTTTTATTCCCCTTAACTGGAACACCTGCAACAACTGGCAGCTCAGGGCTGATGAAGATAAAGATAAACTTTATTGTCTGTCAGAAAGCAACAGGAATTCTCCTTTGATAAGTTTTTGAAGATTTGTTAATGTTGACAAATGCAGGAAAGGCATGTGGCTTTACTTTTAGGGTGTTTTTTTCCCACCTTATCTTTCAGGCTTGTTAAAGTGCTTGCGTGTGTGTTTGTTTGTGTGTTAGATCAAGAAGCTCTCTCGCTGGGAGGTGATTGACGTGGTGAGAACCATGTCCACAGAGCAGGCGCGTTCAGGCGAGGGACCCATGAGCAAGTTTGCCAGAGGCTCTCGTTTCTCCGTTGCGGAGCACCAGGAGCGCTACAAGGAAGAGTGCCAGAGGATCTTTGACCTGCAGAACAAGTGAGACTTATTTATGGTCATACATGTGTTATTCAGGATTCTGTCTGAGCACACCTTGAGTCCTTTTTCTGCACCCACAGAGTGTTAGAGTCGACGGAGGTGCTCTCCACGGACACGGACAGCAGCTCAGCGGAGGACAGTGACTTTGAGGAGATGGGGAAGAACATTGAGAACATGCTGCAGAACAAGAAGACCAGCTCCCAGCTTTCCCGCGAGAGGGAGGAGCAGGAGAGGAAGGAGCTGCAGAGGATGCTGATGGGCGAGGAGAGCGACCGTGACAACAAGGGACGCAAGGAGCGGCGCAAAGGCTTGTGTGAGTCTGTGTTTCTGAAAGTCAGAGATCTTTATGGTGCACTGAGGACACATCTGTATTAGCCGTCTGTTTGTGTCTCTAACTGTAAGCTTTTACTTTACCCTTGGCTTTATAGCCAGCTCCTTATCCACCAGCTCCCACAAGGACGACGACACGTCCTCCGTCACCAGCCTGAACTCCTCGGCCACAGGACGCCGACTCAAGATCTATCGCACCTTCAGGGATGAGGACGGCAAGGAGTACGTCCGCTGCGAGACAGTACGCAAGGCTTCCGTCATCGACGCCTACACCAGGATCAGAACCACCAAGGATGATGAATTCATGTGAGTTTCACTCATCAAACTGTGAGCTTTCTCATCTTACAGTATTTGATCCTGGGGAGACTGTTGAGTAGCCATGGCACCATGTCAGGATATGGTTGTTTATATCTGTATAGCTTTTACATTTTATTTTTTACATTTTACATTTATATCAATCGTACAGTTAACCAGCAGGTCAGCCTAACATTTGCTGTTTTCCTCCATAGTGGAGATAAATGGAGCTCATTAAGGGGAAAGCCTGATGCTGAAGTCTCGCAATGCGAGATGCACCAGAGAGGATTATGGGTAGTATGAACCCAAAATAAACAGATGTTGCTGTGATTTAATTTCAGTAAACGGATCCAAACTATGCCGAAATAATTACGTCATGGTGCCGATTTGTAAAAAGTCTGAATTCATGCTTTGTTAGGTCTGTCTGCAAGACAACTTCCTTGCTTACTTTTCTCAGAGCAATCTCCTTTTTCGTCCTGTCTGTACAAATACAAGGTACTATGGTAGAGCTCTGGGTGCCCACAGACAGCTCCAATATTTGTTCCTCCATTTCTGATTCGACAACATCAGGACGTCAGGAGAATCTGCACGCTTGTAGGCTTTTGCGATTTTTCAACTTGCGTCGCCCGGCACGAATTCACGTCTATGCATTGACTTTGTATGTAATCGTGTCGTGCGAAACGCTCGCTTTTGCGTTTGGTGTGAACACACCACAAGAGCTTATATCATAGAAATGCCATCATCACAACTAAACCAGTGAATGTAAAACAGCCAGCACGGTGTATCTTTGTGGTTGCAGACGGAAGTTTGCCCTCTTCGATGAGCAGCACAGAGAAGAGATGAGGAAGGAGCGCCGGCGTATTCAGGAGCAGCTGAGGAGGCTGAAGAGAAACCAAGAGAAAGACAAGATCAAGGGACCTCCGGAGAAGAAGGCCAAGAAGGTCAAAGAGAGACCAGACCTCAAGGTAAAAGTAAGCTTGCCGATTCAGTACTTACTCCTCTTTTACTTTTCCTCTCCAGCTTTTTGGTACCCAGCTAAATGCAAACCAATGGCTTTCCACTGGTGTAGATATTATGTCAATATGTAGTATTGTTCTTTCACTATTATCATCATATAGCACAGGCCGATTATTTGTCGTGTTCCTTAATGTTTGCCTCTTTTTCCTAGTTAAAGTGCGGCGCATGTGGAGCCATTGGACACATGAGGACCAACAAGTTCTGCCCGCTGTACTATCAGACCAACGCCCCGCCTTCTAACCCAGTCGCCATGACGGAGGAGCAGGAGGAGGAGCTGGAAAAGACCGTGATCCACAACGACAATGAGGAGCTGATCAAGGTGGAGGGCACCAAGATCGTGCTGGGCAAACAGCTCATTGAGAGGTAATGATTTCCTCGTTCCTTCATTTTTTTTCTTAACTCTTTTTTTTTTATTGGTGAAAGCAGGACAGGTACAGCATTTACATGTATTTTCATAACACCAGATTTTGCTTCACTTCAACAGTAATTAAAACAACACAACTCGGAAAATTGTAAAGGAGAAGAAAAAATAGAAATAGAAAAAACAAACACCAAAATCAAACAACATAGGAGAAAATAAAAGCTTGAAATGAAAATAAATCTATTAGAGGACTCGTCAGGGAATCAAACATTGTTTTTTATTGGAGTAAATCAGATAAATTGACAGGTTACAGATTACAGAGGCATGCTTAGCAGGGCTGCACAATATATCATTTTCTTTTATTGTCATCACAATATCCAGTTGTGCAATAAACACATTGCGAAAGACAAAGATATCACAATCAGGGATTTTTTAGTTAATCGTTCCTCCTCTCTTAATGTTACATTTTTGCTAAATTCTTTCAGTTATAAATTAGCCTGGTATTTTCCAAATTTCGGTCCATTAACTCTAATACAGAGTTAATAAATAAATGGTCTGTGGCCTCGACTCCGGCAGTTCCTAACATCTTTTTGTGTCCTACAGTGCTGATGAGGTGCGCAGAAAGTCTTTAGTGCTCAAGTTCCCCAAACAGCAGCTGCCACCAAAGAAGAAGAGACGTGTAGGCAACGCTGTGCACTGTGACTACCTAAATGTAAGCAACGTTTTACAGCGTGTCCATCACATTTCGAACCGAGAGTCCCTTCAGCTGATCTTTTACACTGTTTTTTTATTTTCGTAACATTCACAGAAACCACACAAGGCCATCCACCGCAGACGCACGGACCCCATGGTGACCTTGTCTTCCGTGCTAGAGAGCATCATCAACGACATGCGGGATCACCCCAATGTAAGATCTGCAGGCGCACACCTCAACATTTCATTGTTTCCAGTCACCTCCTTTACTGCTCTGCCGTCTCATCTGCACTTCTGCCTCTCCTACTCAGACATATCCATTCCACACACCAGTGAATGCAAAGGTTGTGAAGGACTACTATAAGATCATCACACGGCCCATGGACCTGCAGACGCTGAGGGAGAATGTACGTAAGCGAATGTACCCGTCAAGGGAGGAGTTCCGTGAAGCAGTGGAAGTTATCGTCAAAAACAGCGCCACCTACAACGGTAAAGTTATAAGAACGTGTTTAACCCCCCCTCTCTTGAAAACAGACTCAAGTCTTACTCTGCTTTCAGTTTAAACTCACATCTGTTTTTGCTCCACCAGGCGCAAAACATCCAATAACACAGGTAGCACAGTCCATGCTGGACCTGTGCGACGCTAAACTCAAAGAGGTGAGTGTTATTCTAATGTTTTGCGTGTGTAATGTCAATTTCTTGCCCATTTGTCAACAGGGTTCGTACAAGGTCTTGAAAGTTTAAATTATTAAAATGCCGGATTTTAACCGTTATGTTTTCAAGGTTCGGAAGATGCTTGAATTTGAATATAGTCCTTGAAAAATGTTTGATTTTTCAACATAATCTGGTGTTTCAGCTACACAATCACTCATGTAAACCAAAAATATTTTAATATTTTAAATATAAGTCTCACACCAGACACGGAGCAGACTCTAACCCAAAACGAGAAAAGAATCTGAATGAGCACTAAACTTTTCTAATGTAAATGTTCTTCCATAATTTTGTTAATTTGATCCTTTTTGTTGTTTGATACAGATATTGCTGTGGATATCTGATATGTCAACTTTTTTTTTTTTAAATGGAAATAAATATGAGTTAATATGAACAGTGGGTAAAATAAACATAGTGACAATATATATTGCAAATATTGTGTGTGTGCGTGCGCGTGTGTGTGTGCGTGCGTGTGTGTGCATGTGTGCGCAGAAGGAGGACAGGCTGGTGAGGCTGGAGAAAGCCATCAACCCTCTGCTGGACGATGATGACCAGGTGGCCTTCTCCTTCATCCTGGACAACATTGTGACCCAGAAGATGATGGTGGTTCCCGACGTGAGTCACACCTGCTTCCCATTTTCTTACCTTAATCACTGCGAGAGCACTGATCAGTTCACGTACAGAATAACTTAACGATGTCGTTCCTTAACTCCTCCCTTCACTATAGTCATGGCCGTTTCACCATCCCGTCAACAAAAAGTTTGTGCCCGATTATTATAAGGTGATTGTCAGCCCCATGGATCTGGAGAGCATCCGCAAGGTGAGGGTCACACAGGGTGTCAGCCTTGAAACAAAATATACTCATTTGATATTTTTAATACCAGCAATACAAATATATTTAACAGAAACTGTGCCTCATTGTGTATTTGTATTTCATGGTTCAACAGTACATCTCCAAACACAAATACCAGAACAGAGATGCGTTCCTTTCAGATGTCAGTCTCATCCACGCCAACAGCATCAAGTACAACGGTAATTATTGTCTTAACATCGCTGTTATTGTAACAATGAAAGTAAAAGCGTCCTGTGGACAGGTGTTGCAAAGTAGCATTTCACTACAATCACTGAACACAGTGCATCTAGTTATTGTGCATAAATGTTAGAATTCTAATGCTACTGATGATGTCCATATCGGATAAAAAAAATTTAAAAAACTAAAAGATTGTGACCTCTGAGGTTGGTCTCTTAAAAACTGTGTGACTAACTAAGAGCAGAGTTTTGTAGTTGAGTAAAGATGTTGTTTGAAGCACGTTTGCTCTTTGTGTGTCTTCCGCAGGTCCCGACAGTCCTTACACTAAGACAGCTCTGGATATTGTCAACGTGTGCAAGCAAACCTTGGCAGAGGTATGTTGAGTCTTTGTCTTGTAATGACAGGGGGAAGGGTCATGTTAATGAGTATTTATGCAGTAAGTTACGTTGGCTTTACCATTTTATCAGAACAGCTGTGAAGCAACGCTGGAAACAATGTAAAATCATTTTTAAAAGATGGACATGTATAATACCGGCAAACTTTCTCCATCTAATGAATAGTTCTCCCTCCTGTTTTTCACACACCCCATTATTGTAGAATCGTTTAACAGCACTTATACAATATTGATATAGTGTTAGAATAGAGTGCAGCAGAAAACCCAGATTATAAATTTCAATTATATATTAACTGTTTTATTGTTTTGTTGGTTAGATGCCTGAAATAAGGTCTGTGGTTAACACAAGCTTAAGATGTTTTCATGTTTTGTTCTACGACATAAAATACGCCAGTAAATACCCCACTCGCGAATTTGAGGCTTTTATGTGTCTTAAAAATGGCGGTTGCTAACAAGTGGCTAAATGATACTACAGAGGTTGTCGAGGACATTAAAAGTCACCGTCAGTTTAGTGGTGGCGACGGTGAAGCCATTCAATGGCGGTGTAGTTAATTTACAGCCTAACGTTAGCTTTTTACTTTTGCCGATTGCATTTCCCCTTAATTCTCTTGTGAGGAATATCTTGTAAGTATCATAAGCTTCTGTTTGCCACAGAGCTTATTTTCTGCAATAATCCAAAATCCAATGGAAAAATCCCATCATCTTTTTGTCGAGGGAACCAGGGCGATGCTAACTCTCCAGGGCCGGCCGACAAAAATACGTCGTCCCTGCAACACTCTACTGTACAGCACGGAGAGTTGTACTTTAAAAAATAATGCTGTACATCTTTTATTAAATTGCTGCATAATTCACCAAATTGCTTAGATTTGATTCAGACTATGACAACATGTATTTTTTAAGAGCAGGAAAAACAATCAGTGTTGTAATAATGTCCTGTTTTTGTGCCTCCAGTATGACGAGCACCTGACGCAGCTGGAGAAGGACATCTCTACAGCGAAAGAAGCCGCTCTGGATGCAGCAGACCTGGAGTGTCTGGACCCGATGACTCCTGGGCCGTACACACCGCAGGTAGGACAGCTGCCAATTTTTATTTACTTTCTTGGTATATGGTGATTTCCTGGGTATCTTGCTACATTGACAATAGACTTTAAGCCTCCAGCTGTTTTATAACATGCCACTTCAGGTAATGTAAACTTTTCTACGTGCAGTCGTCTCTAGGGCTGAGTATTGCATACAACCTATGACACACATCACCATACGGAGTACACGATACGATACGTATCATTCATGTTGATTTTGAATAATGACTATGTCCTACACAGAACTGACTACAACAGCTGTTCTTTATAATTCTGCATATCAGCAATCACACAACTTAAAACACTTAAAATTCAGGCCCACTGAGATCTTAAAAGGAAGTTTAATATTCTGTTTCTTATCCCAGAGTTATTAATAAATGCAAATATTTACAGCATTTGCTGCTGTATTGATAGAGTTGCATCTGTATCAGTAATGGACTGTGGCTGAATTAATGTTACGATTAGAGGAAAAAAAAAACTGTAGTAAACTGCAATCAATTTGCCGGTCAAGTCACTTGTGAGGATATTCATGATTATTCCTATTATGGAAATTCACCACCATCAACTTATCGTGAGTGTTTCTATCGCGATAAAATCGATTATTGTCAGCCACTACTGTTATCTCAAGTCCATGCACGGTAATGGCCAAAAATACGGCAACTTTATTTTCCTACCCAGGTCTCCTCTATCTGCCCGTTTGATACAGTTTTAGTACGTGTTTGGATTGTAACAGAACACCATGTGTGTGCTGACCCAGCCTGATCTTCCCACAGCAGTGTCTGGAGCAGGAGAGGCGATGAGCGTAGAGACGCAGCACCAAAACAAAACAAACGGGTCTGAGGGAACATGTCTGTCGATCCTGGGTTCAGCGCAGCCACACAGGGCTCAGGGAGGACTCCTATCTAGATGGGGAAAGAGCCACATTCCCCTGAAATGAGCTTCTCTGGGATGAAAGCCTTGTGTGAGCTCCCCAGATGACCCACGACCCCGTCTGTATTTGTGCAGGGGGGAGCCCTGATCCGGGGTTCTCTGCCTCCCTGCCGGGATCCTGGGGAGTCGGGCTGGGGTGGCCTGACAAGCCCACCATTCTGCCCTCGGGTGTTTTGCTTTTGGGGTAAAGAGAGACCCTCAGATGAGCCGGCACTGTCACAGCAGTAACCTTTCACCCCGGGAGTTTCAGAGGTGGGCTCTTCCTGGAGCGCTGTGCTATCCCGTGTCAGAGTTTGCAACGCACTAATATTTCAGCAAATCTTGAGATCTGTTGTCAGTGTTTTGCTTCAAAACACAGTTTGATATTTTAATATTGTCTGAAAATCGTATGTATCTGAGTTCAAATCGCAGTCATGTGATTTTAGCATATTGCAAAGGCAGCGTGATGTCCACGTTTTACTTGCCAGTGGCAGAGAAGAGCCAGGCATGTCTCAGCAAACTGTGGGCCAGCTCTCAAAAACCAGATCTCTGTGTGAGGAGACGAGGAGAGAAGCTGTCATCAGAAACCTTTTTGCTCCTTTAATGTCTGCTAACTAAAGTGTGCATCACAGTCAATATTTTGGATTTTTGGCAAAATTCAACATACATGCATATGCCATTTTTGTGAGAGTTTTGACAACATACTATACTCTGGCGTTTTTGATTTTTTTTTGACCAGACACTGTGCTGTGACTTTTGGGGGGCTTTTTAGACAACATACTAGAATATGAGGCATTTTCGGCATTTTGGATTTTTGGCAAAATTCAACATCGGGTATGTCGTTTTTGTGGGATTCATGACAACATGCTATACTCTGGCATTTTTGCTGCCCAGTCATTGAAGCACTGGACACCTCTGTACTTGTTCTGTTTGTGATACCGACTGAATGATGTTTAGTTTGTGGTCATTAGGTAGTTAGAGCAACTAACGTATTTCACAATAATGCCACAGTTGGTCAACTGAGGTAATTAATTCTGTGGGACCACTCGACCCCCCTGAGACAGTGTCTTAACCCAAACGCTAACATTAGCTAACGCTATTGTCGGTAGATAATTGTACATTTCTTAGGACAGCTTGCATTCAAACATGTGCATATTGTAGTTGAGACACCACCGCAGCAATGGCGGCTTGTTTACTTCCGGTACTACCCCGGATTTGCGTAAAGCCGAGACCTGATAGTGATACATGTGAAAATTAAGGATGCTCAGAGTTCAACAGCCGCGGTCAATGT
>JAOVVB010115642.1:0-12645 GCA_028570985.1 Heterobranchus longifilis
AAGTGACTAGCGTAACTATGGCAGCGGTGGTGGGCGGGGCTTGAGGCCAGATCCAGAATTTCTTAATGAGGGAGAGGGTTGGGGTTTTTTTTGTTTGTTTTTTTTACTTTTTTGTGGGAAAAACATGTTAAACAAAATATTAATCATAGCAGAGTATTTTACATACTTTAAAATGTGTCTGGGGGAGATCTTTAAAAGATATGCTAACGAAAAACTGTCTGTTTCTGATGCCAGGTACTAAGAACACTCCTCTGCAGATCAGTGCCATGGTGGTGAGCCTAGGCTACTTTATTTTTGATATGGCCTGGTGTGTGTACTTCCGCACAGAGGGACCCGTTATGCTGGCCCACCACACCATGAGCATCCTGGGAATCCTGTTGACCCTGTGGTTGGGGGAGTCTGGCATCGAGTCCTGCGCGGTACTCTTTGGCAGTGAAATCACAAACCCCCTCCTGCAGACACGCTGGTTCCTCAAACAGACAGGACATTACGGGACGCTGCTGGGGGACGTTGTGGACGTCCTGTTTGTGCTGCTGTTTGTGGTGATGCGAGTCTTTGTGGGAGGCACAATGCTGTACTGTGAGCTGATCTCCCCGAGACCCAGATTCTTTATCAAGTGCGGGGGAGTGGCTATGTACGCTCTATCCTGGGTGTTTATGGTGGACATTGTTCGATTTGCCATTCGGAAGAGAAAGAGCTGGAACAAACAGAAGAGAGACCGACAAGAGACAGTGGCAGCTAATGGTCACGAAGGGAAGAAGGACTGATCGGCTTCTCTAAAGGAAATCTGTGTCTGTGTTTGTTTTTTTTTTTACTTTGGACGCACAAAAGAAAGTGCAAAAAAAAAACTTTTTGAGTGTTAAACTGAGATTTAAAAAAAAAAAGGGGATATTTCCAAGTCGTAGTTTTCTATGTCGAGAAATATCCTGTGACATCTGTCTTTGAGGTCTAACACCTGCACATTTTTGAAACAACTCATTTTTTTTAATGCAGCTATTGCAGCTGAACACGTGTTTTGATTATTGTGTAAAATGCACAGTTAACAAACAACACAGATGTAATTTATGTCACTGAAAACCAAAGCACTTTCTATAAACACATGAACAGATGTTGCTTTCAGTTGCAGTGAACTGTGGCCTAGTCATATGTGGTGGTGTTGCTCCAAAGGAAAGCTGTTAGAAAAGATACCGTTTACATGTAACGCCTGTTCTCCTTGTGAAATATTTGTAGTCATTTCAAAAAGTTAGGATTGGTTTCCTTGTAATCCTGTGAGGTTTTTTTTTTTTTTTTTTTTTGGCGCATGGGAAACTTTGAGCAGATGTGAAAGGTGTACTCAGGGAGATGAAGTCATACCAGAAAGTTTGGATGGACTCTAGAGAAATGCGTGTGATGTGTTTGATTACTTTGTTTAATCTAGTTTATAGCAATTCCTATAGAGAATGTGAAGTTGACGTTACCCTGTGTTACATTTTTGGTACGGGAGCGCCATCTTGTGATGGCCATCTGTTTACCTGTGCCTGCTTAACTTTTGTTTTGTTTGGCTAAAAGTTGTTTAAATCAGTCAAATCTGATGAAGAAGGGAAAGGGGGAAAAAATGTTTTTTTTTTTTAACAATGTCCAAGATTAAAGCAAATATTTTTGATTAATAATGTGACTGATAGGGCTGCAGGATATGAAGAAAATATGTGATATTCGATAATGATATTCCTTGCGATAAATAAGCAGATAATAAAGTACTCTGCTCTTTCGGTATACTGCTAAAATACAACAAACTTCTTGTTGAATAAAAAAAAGAAAGGAAATTATTTCCATCATACTTTCTTTTAACTAACTCAAAAAGTGTTTTTTTTTGCGATATGTCGCAGTCTTTCGCGATGTGTTTAAGTTGATATTGCGATGACGATTAAAAAAACGATATATTGTGCAGCCCTAGTGACTGATCAAACCCACTGCCTGTGACTCAATAATATGACTGCTGAATGTTTTTGAAAGTCTCACGGTAGGCTCCCTTTTCCTTCTCTTTTCCCATCTCCATCAGATTTGACCGATTTAAACAAAACTTCGGCGAGTAGCAGGCAAAGGTAATCAGAGAGCATACATCACAAGATGGCGCCCCCGTACCAACATTTGTGACGTACCTTCACACATAAGCTTTTTGCCTGCTGTCTGAAATCCTATCCCAGAGCCTGCCCAAAAACCTTTCGTTGATTTTTCTTCCCTCATCTGAAGGCATACATGGAGAGGAACCTCTCAGTTACATAGTTCTACACTGGTGATGGCATTCTTTTGCGGTCCATTTGGGTGATTATGTTAACTATAAATATCTTGAAATGTTTGGTAAAATGGTGTCAGAATGTGTACTTTATATTAAGTTATTTGAAGTGTCTCATTTCAAAAGATCTGTACTCTGTACTGATAGCTCCCAGTTAATTTAATTTAATAGAGTCATGTTTCAGTCTCGCAGAGATCTTGTTAGGCGAGACAATTGAATACAATTTATTGTGAGATATCTGTACAATGTGCTGATTTTTTATCTTGACTTTCGTTTTTTTTTTTAATATCCTGCACCTTTACATTTTTTTGAGATGCACATGCTCTAAACTTTGTCTTAATCTTTGAGACGTGCTATTGTCAGGACCAACCAGGTGTCCTCTGACTGATGAAAACCTGTGCAATCATGCATGCATCTTTTGTTTCTAGCCCCTAAAATGTTAGATTTTTTTTACATTTAGTCTTAACATAAGGCAGTGACACACACCCTACCAGCGTTTGGCAATAGTAATTATTCATTGACTGTCAGTAAAATCATATTGAGATGATGTAATCATATCTGGTTTTTGCAAAAGTCTGTTCCATGCATTCCAAACATACTAACATGCAAAAATTGTTGATTTACATGTGTGAAGAGTTTTGCCTGAGTTTTAGTATTTAATGTATGATTTTGTATACATTTGCCATCCTGTGATATTAATTATCAGAAAAATATCCATCACAATAATGTGATATTGATTTCAACTATATTGTCCAGACAGAACACACAAGTGCATTATGGGATATATAGACATGTTATGTGTAGAGAATATTACAATTTAGCCCGCTCCATGACTTAATTTGTTCCACGCCAAGAAAGTTACCAAACTACCAGGTTTCATCTTTGTGCTCAGAATTTATATTGGTGTTCTTATTATTATGACCATATCTTGTTTGTTATTTTGCACACGGTTATCTGCAGTAATGTGCTAAAACTCCTGCCATCCCTTTGTTTCCCTATTTATATTTGATTGAGATTTGATGTGTTGTGCTCATCTGTTTACTGTCATTATTAAGAATCATGTGAGCATCACCATTATAATGTAAAAAAAAAATCTAACTGGTGTGTGCCTTAGTTATTTGAATGTACTTTCCTAATTTATTGGGTTTTTGTCTTGTGCTGTACTGTAAACCCTCCAACACAGTGAGTAATGAAGAACCATTTTCAGTTTGGGGTTTCATAATTTGCCTTTGTAATCCCTGCGTGAAGTCAAATAAAAAATGTGATAGATTGTTTGTATGCTTTCAAATATTTTTTAAGCAAAAAAAAGTTCCAACTAAAACGGAGCAGCTGCATTTGCATCATTAAATGCCAGATACTCAGATGTATTATTGGACTATGAGACTGAAGTTACCTAAACTGTCCACATGATGGTGTCATACATCAATTATATATGAATGGTCAGTGAGGAAACACAAGGGCAGTCATATGGCAATGCGAAAATAAAAACACTTTTACAGCATTGTCTACTGAAAATAGTGTCACATTCTACTTTTAATTAATAAAAATTGGCCAGATTAATTTTTTATTGTCCTTTTTTTTTTATTTAACTGTTTTAAAAATGTGTGTATTAGGCCTAAATATATGTTTTCATTGCAGTACAAAGTTTAATATTGTGTATGATATTGTATGTAATACACAGTGTATTGCATGTATATTGTCAGCTGCCAGAAACATAAATAATGAAATAGGACTGCAATGCACAACAGTGAAGATGTGAACTATACATGTAGTATGCTGGGTGACAGGAGCCAACCAACAAAATAGGTTGAGAGAAGGTCGAACATAATGCACATATTTCACTTACAAGCACTGGCTATTTAAAGGTAAATAGGATATGGACAGATTAATTATGATAGTGCAAATAATTGCCCTTTGAACACCCATCACTAACCATATCCTTCATTACAACATTGGTGATGTTGTGCATTTTCATTTCTCAGTTTGGTAAAATTGCAAAAATGCACGTGTAATTATAAAACATATCCAATGGACTGCTAATGGCATCAATGAATATTGATCGCATTGAGTATGGATCCTAGTCTTGAAATCTTGTCTACATTGACTCTAGTAGTTTGCAGATTAATTTCAAACTAAATAAATACAAAGACATGAATGAAAGGCTCCTGATGGACTTTGCGTTTCCATTCAGTCTTTTACACTCTTTCACACACACACACACACACACACACACACACACACGCACACATGCACGCGCACACACACACACACACACACACACACACACACACACACACACACACACACACACACACTCATACACCCACTTGAGTGTGTTTTCTCTTTGTCCCTATGTCTTTCAAGGTTTCTCTGTGAGTTAAGAAAGTTTAATCAGAACAGGAGTGCCTTCTTGTTATTGATGGACAAAGGACTGGTCTGTAAGCTGTAAATAATGAACATAATGAACATAATGACTGTTCACCCAGACCAACCGCATACAGGCAGAGCGCCATGAAAAGCATGAAATAATCATACAACAACACACATAATCATCGACTGGTTTCCCTGCCATGAAAAAGCAAACAATCGCACAATATCTGTCTAAACAACGACAGCTGTAACTAATGATTATTTTTGTTATCACTTAATCTATTGATTATACAATCAATATGATTGTTTAGTCTATAAATCACAAATAGTGACTATTTGGGCTGCAACTAAAAGATTATTTTCATCATCAATTACTTGATCTATAAAATAATGAATAAATGGTGAAAAATGTCCATTGCAAATTCCCAGGGGGTCTAAGGTGATGCCTTCAAGAAAACAAGCACATATTTAAATTATTTATTTATTTGCCATTTTTCTTGCTTAGACAATTGTTCAATTATCCAAATTGTTGCTATTTAATTTTTGGTCGATTGACAGATTAACCAACTAATCAGCACAGGTCCAATATATAATATTTTATTTTTTATTCATAAACTATTATATAGATACTTATAGGCCTAATTTTTTTTTGTTTTAAGAAATTAAATACTGCATAAATGAATCCTAGGCTACTACTATTAGCCTACTACTACTACTACTGCTACTACTAGTAGTAGTAGTAGTAGTAGTACTAGAAGTAGTGTTATCATAGTTATTGTTGTTATTATTTTCTTGTCAATCGATTGAGTGATTAATCGACTAATTGGTGCAGGTCTAATATATAACGTTTTATTTTATTTTTATTCATAACCCACTATTCTTACATAACCTACTATATATGAAAACTAAAAAAAACTATATAAAATGAATACTATCCTATTATTACTCGTAGTGGTGGCAGTAGTGGTATAACAGTTATGTTATTATTTTCGTGTTATTTTGCAGCAGTGTTCCCTAACATTATGCTGAAACAAAATGAGTTTTCCCATCTCCCGGCGGAAGTGGTTAGTGGAAGCGCTACTGGACTCCACAGCTAGCTGGCTAGGGCGTTGCTAGCGGCAGAAAGTGGGATTTTTTGGTACCTTTCCGCAAGTTATATTCTTGTACAAATAACGTCTTGCGTTGGAAAAAACGGCGTTTGATGTTCGCTAAAAGTTTTAACCGCCTCGGTGTCTTTTTGTCGTTGTTTACAGAGGACTGGTGTTACTTTCTGTCCCGTTAGCTGGCCACATAGCTAGCCTGCTTCCATCCACGGGAATTCTGCCGAGAAACGACTGAATTCTGGAAACATGGAGTCAAGGAACGCTGCGCTGTGCTAACCGACTTCACTGGATTTTCTTTCCTCAAGGAGACTTTTTGAAGGACATAACACGGAGACATATCGCAAGCCAGTCAACATTCATGCCGTGTTGTATATATATTTTTCGGTCGTTGGCCCGGCTCATTGTTGTGAACGGGAGTTTGCTTAGTTTGCACTCGAAACAAGAGCATACGAAGCAAAGTTTTTTGCTGAAAGAGCTCATCTGTTTTGTTAGCTGGTAGCGAGATTCAACGCCAGCCAGCTTTCCGTGAGAAAGAATTTTCTAAAAAGCCATTGTGCTTTTTTTTAATCGACCACCCAACCAATTTTGTTTTTGACTCTAACGTCTTCCACCGGTATAACATTAGCTGCAGTTGTTGCTAATTTGTAACACGGGTAAACTCGGTATTGAGCGATTCTCATGGTCACGGGAGAGTCGTCCCCACAGCCACAGACAGGCATTTCTGGGAGCAGGGAATACCAAATGGGACTGGAGGAATTTCCAGCATCTTCAAAGATCATTTAGGAAACCGAGGCCATTCAGCCGAGCCGGGGTGGTGGCAGACGGACTACATCGCAGGGCCAAGGTGTCTGTTACATTGGAATACATATTTGTTTACACATTTCATATCGGTGGAAAACTGGGATGTGAATGCAAAGGATTCATACAAGGAGTTCATACACGCACAACGTGTGCCAGCTGACGCAGTATATTTATTGTTGTTGCCAAAATATTGTTTATAGCCGGGGCATGATATCATCAGACTGCACAGTTAATACGACAGAGGCCCCGATTAATTTTTAAGGTCTGCACTGTAGATTCCTTGCTATTCAATATAGGCAGCATTTTTTGTTTCCTCAAGTGTTTGGACGTGCCTTGCAACAACCCTACAGTGTCCCACAAGTAATCTATTTTCAACGCCATTCTCAAAATCCTTGCCTTCTTCAGACGGATGCCAGAGAAGGACGCTCCAGGAAATCGCCTCATCACACTCTGGAAAATGTTAATCGGATATAATTTGCTGCAAATCTAGAACCGGAAGCCCAATGAGTGACACACAGTCCAGCTTCACTGACAGGTACAGTATACAACGACCTTTATATTCTATTAATGCACTCCACGTGCACAAATTGGGTCTTCACACAGTAATGCATAAAAACATAACATTTTGTTTCTTGATTTGGTTATGATGATATTAATATGAAAAACAGCCCACAGTCTGATTTGAAATGTGTTTTACATGGTCCAAGTAAAGCACTTCTTTGTGGTGCTGTGCTCAGTAATAACTATGTACAATCTAATTACTAAGGAACGACATCAGATCTTGATGGAAACTCTGCTGATCTCAGCATGGGTAATGGAGTTCTCTGCAGACAGTAAAGTAGTACTTGTCCAAGGATTGAGAAGGGCTGCCACTGTTTGTGTGCCAGGGAACAGTCGGGTGATCCATGTACACCTTTCAACATCCCTATTATCCCTAAGCCTTTAAAGCTAACCTTCTCCTACACCTATTAAAACAATCTCTGGATTTAGACAATACCCTATCTTCGTCAACTAATCACCTTATCTAAGGCATCTGTCAACTTAACCTCAAAGATTGGACACTGTAGGCTACATGATGTGTCAAGGCCTGCAGAACACACTAAATGGTAGAGAAGGATCAGTCTGTATCATCCCAATCCATTGTGATATAAACTGTCAATATTCTTATATTGCATCATGAATCCCCTTATGTTTTTGTACCTGGAGAATAAAGAGGTTTCTCTTCTCACTTTGATGTACTCTGGCAGTGAAACAGAGAAGTGAAGCTGTTGCATTACGTCAAGCCTTCCCACCTGAATCCCACATACCTGCAAGGAGAGCAGGCCAATACAGTGGAATGTGGTCGGTAGATTCAGAGCAGAAGGAAGCTTTATTGCACAGGTTGGGATCTGAAATATCCTCCTGGCTAGGGCATGAGCTGGAGGCTAAAGCCCAATCCCATTTTACATGACCCCCCTCCCCCACTGCAATGATGGCAACACTGGCTGGCACCAACTGCTACTGTGGTGCTGTTTATTGTGGGGTTTTTTGTAATAGTATATTTACCACAACACTGCATGCATGGAGCTATTAATTACACTGCTGTAGATATCATGTCTCTGGTTGTTTTTATCAGTAAAATGAACAAATCAGTGCTTTCCAATCACTTTAGCAAATATGAAGCTTGATTCCTATTAGACAGTGCAGTGTAGTATATTTGGTCATCTCAGATTTCCTGCTGCATCTGAAGCCTTGAGAGTGTGCTACGTAAATTTGTTGTCTATTCATCTTCCCTTTAGTCAGAGTATGTGGGTTGATATCTTTAGAGTTTGTTCTGTTTGTTTTGGTTTCACAAGCATCCTAAAAGTCACAACTGTTACTCTACCAGTAGAGCATGATGCAGGCCATTATGTTAACGCATAAAAAAGCAAAACAGTGTGACAGCAACTGTGCAAGCAACTAGCTCTGTATCTCTGTTGCACAAAAAAGATTGTTTAGACTGCAGCAGTTTTCGAGGGTGTTTTCCACAGTGGTCGATAATGACTGTATTGATTGATGGTGCTGTCTGTCTCTCCCTCTCTCCTTAAGTCCATCTGTATTTTCCTGTCCTTGTTTTCTCTCCCTCTATGTGCGGTGTTGTGCATTTTGTTTTCGCTCTGTTGGCTATGGTGGGAGTATGCATCCAACATCTATTGGGGTTGGGCCGCCAGCCGATGGGTCAGTTTAGTGTGCTGTTAGCTCTTTGTCATAGAGTTCTGCTGATCTCCACGTTTTTCCCACCCCCCCTGAGGCCCTCCCGGGAAGTGGTGCTGGTGACATCACTAATAGTAAACAATAGCTTTTAGTGGGAACAAACTGGCTGTCCGCTGTGTGCTCCTCTCCAGGTCCACCAGTGTAGGTCAGGTACATTCGGGGAGGCTGGTTGGAGTGTGTCTTGCCCTGTTGGAGGAAAAGTGTTATGTCCGTGTCTAGTTAATGATAATAGGGTTGCAAACAAGCGTGTTATTAATTGATATTAATTGGTTGCATCTGATAAAATACAGCAATTAAAAATTAAATAACAACAAACACATGTGACATAAAATTTCTGAAATTTCTGAAATGTATAAATGTACATAAATAAGAACAATGTTAGTGCACAGGACCACCAAGCAGCATCTCTTTGTTTTTTGGTCCTTTTGTAGATCTGCACACTCTGCACTTTAATCGGCCGATGTCGATTATCTCAAAATGTCATTAATCGGCCGGCTGATTAATCGGCCATCAGCAACACACTTGAGATTCTGCAACCAGCAAATGCTTAAATGTGGTCTGTGTAAGATTCAGATCCCTAACCCACCGCCGCAAAATGTATATAATGTAAACACAGCTTGTGTGTTACTTCGGTAAGACATATGCTAAAATTGGAAACACAGCATGTGTGCCCGTAGTTTGTTGACATTAGCGGTCTCCATAAGTGAACATTAGGTAGTGTTTCAGCTGTAGGCGGACTCTGAGGGCTCGTGAGCGTGCAATCGTGTGTCACCTCTGTTGTTTTTTGCAGAAAATTCGACCCGAATTCACATGCCCACAGGCTGTTATATGGAGGAGAGAAAGTAGGGGATGGTCTCATTTTTTAGGTTAAATTACAATCCTTTCACCCAAGGACAATAAAAAACGATTAATAAATGTAAGAAGTTACACATAGCCCCTTTTGCACTGGATAAATAAATCAAACCGAAAGTGTCATTAATTGAGATTTTGTCAATTAAGTAATTATGTCAACACCAAGTGATAATAACATGGCACTGGAGTTGATATTTACTGCCGTGGAATTTGTTTCCTCATGATAAATGTTTTCATTAGTAGTTGTGACAGCTCGGTCTGCTTGTATGCGTCTCCTGTATTTGGCATCCCTCCCTTATAATGCAGTATGCTTCTACTCCATCTAGTCAGCACTGATAGTAGGGAAGCTGTGTCAGCTGCTCTGAGCCGTGCATTAAAATGAGTATCCGGAGGTCATTTAAAGCTCTGATCAGAAGTGCAAAGGCTCCAGCTCAGCATGCACAGGACTGGAGAATGTTTGCTGCAACTGAAAGGATAAGCTACAGCTTTTGCAGTTTGGGGAAAAAACTACTCTAGTTCAAGTCAAAACCAACTTCTGAATGTAATTGACCAATAAATATTTAAAGTGCTCTTCCAGACACGTTTTAAAGTATGTTTAAATACTCTGCTATGATTAATATTTTGTTTAACATGGTTTTCCTACAAAAAAGCCCCTCATGTTCTGCAAAAAATCCTACCTTTTTATGAAGAGTATCATATTAAGAATTGATGCAGATTGTGTCAGAGAGGTGTTTCCCTGGTAAAGTGGGAGGATGTGGTTTGTGGTGCTGCATTATACTGAAATGTGTTTCTATTACTTTGTCCTTCACAGGTAAAAATATTAGAAAAACAAAAGCACTAAGAAGCCCAGATTGGTCTGTTGCAAGTGCATAGTTGTCAGACGTCACAAGAAGTTGACCATGCTGTGTTATGGTATTTATACATTATGAGTGGCTGCACGACTTCCATACGCACAGCTGAGCGTAAAAGGTGAAGCAGTTTGATGGCAAACTAGGCTAATTGATTTGTAATTCTTTTGAACAGCTTGGTCTCAGATCTTGTATGGAGTCTGGTTGTTTGTCACATTCAAAATGAATGTTGGTGACATGGTGTGTCTAAGGCATTTAAATATAGTAGAGGTTATCGGCACGTTTTCAACATCTGCTTCACTACAACCACCCACAGACACATTCGGTTATAAATCACCAGTTAAAATGGAAACGAATTGATCCACAACAGTGGTTCTCTGTCTCCTTTCTTTCCTCCTGCAACAGTCGTCCTGTATTCTGTCTCATGTCAGACTTTTACCCCATCTACATAATGCATAATTGCTCAAAGTGTGGCCTGTGGGCCAATGGTGGCCCTCAGAAACCTTTTTTTTCAGCCCCTGGACATGACATGAAATGCATGCATTATATTTTAATCATCTGCTGTCCATTTCAATACTTTGACTTTCAAAAACTGTGCACCCCTAACAAGCGTCTGTCATGTTGGGAATGACAACTTGTAGACAGCTACTGGTTGCATGGCAACTAGTGGCACATCACGAGTGTTACGAGAGCGACATTCTGTGATCAATGCTGGTGCTGCTGCTAAAGTTGGCGATTTTGGGGGACAACTCGCAGTCTTTCCTGTGCGGTCCTCAAACATATGCTGGCCCCCTAATTTGGCACTCAGTCATCATAACTTTGAGCACCACATGACGTCGTAATGTGAATTATGGTTTTAAAGGCCAGTACTAATTAAGTGGCACATCATATTACCATGTTGTCATTTCCCATTTTGGCAGCCGCAGGGTTGAGACAGGAGGGGGAGCTCCCCAAAACTATGCCTGTTTTCCTTCGCCGCCCATGTTAGCCATAGACTGTATATAGATATGATGTTAACCAATTGGGCTGTTCAGACCTATGCGTCACGGAGCTCCGCAGCTATGGTTGGGAACCGAAAACCGATTAGAACCGACAGCAAATTGCCAAGAACCGGGTACCCATTAAAAAATGAGAACCGATTAGAACCGAATCCAACTATCTTTAAATTGACTTATTTTAATGAAACAATAAAAGTCAAAGTAAGCTCTGCTGCTGCTGTACGGAGCGGAGCAGGCACTTTCACATGTGCACTGATACGCAAAAATAAATGGGTTTTATTTCTATTAAAAAAAGACAAAACAATGGTGGGGGTGATGGGCAATGTAATCGGTGTATGCCCAAACACAGTATAACACTGACTACTGCGGAAAACCTATGACATGGTCACATTTTGGTTAAGGTGGGTGGCGTTATATTCTCTCTGCAGCAAAGTTGTTGCAATATCCTCTGAGTTTTCCTTATGGATATGAGAAAAGCTGGGCTCGAAGCTCAATATTTTCATTATTACTTGAATTGTTTGTATTGTAACTTATTAACTACAGAAAGTCGGCACAGAATGACACAGAATGTTTATTTATAGAATGTAAATGACCTAAGGAAGACTCTGCTCACACCTGGATGTCACTTTGGCAGGCACACACCAACTCTCACCATACTCTGTTCATTCTTGCCAGGCCCAAATTTACTCTTTTTCACACACACTCAGTCGCATCCATCACTTATTCCATTCTTTGCTTCAATCAGTCCCTTTCTCCCATCATCACCACATTTGCATTATTCCTCGAGGTAGGGAATATTTACTGTTGCATCAAAATTGCCTTCACCAATTATCCAAGTACAAATTAAAAGTGGACAGGTGGAAATGCTTAGCCCATTCTGTGGTTTAGCCTAGTCCTTCTTGTGTGTTTTTTGGGGGTTATTAATATTTTTCTTGAGTTATCGTAGTCAAGACAAGCCTGGCTAAAAGGAAAGAAATGGACACTGAGATAGCAAAAGAGAGGGCGACGGCAGAAAGGAAAAGAAACCGGTAATGCCCCAGGGGTAGTGATGTTGGGAGTGTGGGTAAAGTCTCGGCATTAGCTGAGGCTGAATGCTGGGGGAGTTGGGGTCTATCACCCAGCCCTGTGATGCTGATGCTTGTGGACACCCTCTACAATCCTCCCCTGTT
>JAOVVB010115652.1:0-12645 GCA_028570985.1 Heterobranchus longifilis
AAAGATTCATACTACTGTTTGTATACACAAAAGTATGTTGAACAATAGTACACCTATTGAGTATGTAGTACATAGTAATATGGCATTTCGGACGCAGTGTCCCCGTCCACAGCAGAGCATCGCTTAGCTTCCGTGTCAGGACTCCTGTCTGCTTCTCCAGGTAATAAACTATGGATACATACCTCATACAAACCCATTTTAAAAAATCCAAACTATCCCTTTAATGAGGGCAGCAGGAGCGGCAGGCCCGACAGCCCACAACAATGAGCGCTTTCATTCATCCTTACGTCTTAATGGGAGACTGAACACACATCTTGGTGCAGTGGAATATGTTTAGAGGAGAGGCCGGCACAGGCGGCTGTAGATTGACATGTTATTTATGTCAAACTCACCCTTTCCATGAAATGTAATTGTGCTGCAAATGTCAAACACAAGTGGTGAGATGGTATCAAAGGTTAGTTTGTTTTCAGCACTCATTCTCACAAGTTGTCCATATCATAATGTGTGCAGGGTCACGTTTTGTTTGGCTTTTTGTTTAGTTTCCATGACACCAGGGTGGAGGTCTACAGTACCACACTGTGGGCCAAAAGTGGGAAATACAATATGACCAGGTCAGGGATCAACCTGGAAAAAAGGAAATGAGCAAATGGCAATACAGTAAATAATGTTCTGACTCCCACCCAGAGCCACAAAGCTCTCCTCTGTTTCACCCTAAATACAGTTGTGTAGAGTAGTAGTAGTAGTAGTACTACAGTCATAGGCGTGGATTTCAGGGGGGGGATGCAGGGGGCTCTTCTCCCTCAATATTTAGAACTTGTGCATCTGCCCCCCCCCCTCTCAATAAAAACACAAATGTAACAGCAGACCTTTATTTTGACAAAATTAAATACATTTCAACCATAAATTGAGGCAGAAAAGGCACAAATTGCTGCATTAAAATTCACCAGAATGCCGTAAAGTAAGTGTTTCACGCTCAAAATTTCCTGGGGGAGGACCCCCAAACTTATGGAGGTGCATTGCATTCACAAAAGTAAGAAAAATGATCTCCTAATTATGACAAAATAGCAATCTTGTCATTGCAAGAAAATCAAGATTACGAGTTAAATTATGAGATCTTTTCTTGTAGTTAAGAGACAGTGACTCATAAGTACGAGATAAGGTGTCCCCTCCCCATGTTAGTATAGCATATTTCATTTGACCTCACTATATAATATTTTCAGTTAACAGCCCATGTGATCAACACTGCACCTCAGTGGGCGGACGGCCACAATGCTCCTGTTTCCTAGGATTCTACCTTATGGCTGATGGACGCTCCTGTGAAGGTAAGGAGCTAAAACTTAGTTATAATGCTGACAACATTTTTTTTTTTTCCTTTTTTTTTTTTTACATTACACCATGTGGAAATTTCGTGCAATCATAGAAGTGAAAAATGGCTGGCAATTTCAGCCCTCATTTCAGTTGTTCTGTCTTTTTTTCAGCCAGAGCAGTTTGGTTCCAGTTGAGGAGAGTTTCTTGGCAAGACTGTCTGCCACTGATTTGTCTTTTTCTCTAATCAGCGCCTCTCCTCTAGATGTTCAGAGGAGATACAGCCCTAATCCCTTTCACTCTCAGCAACACACTGTGATGCACACATGCACACACACACACACACACACACACACACACACACACACACACACAAATATATATATATATATATTTATATATATAAATGGGAGACATTCTTTTCATCTTGTTCCTGAACTGAGTCTGTACCAGAGGGATCATCCCAACTATCTATGATTTATCACAATATATCTTACCAGCTGCATCCCATGTGCACCCTTTATGTCCGCCCAGAATGGCGGCTAACTGTGTGTTTTATCATGAGGCTGATCAACTGCTGCTCTATGTGTCTAAGCTGTCTCCCCGGGGATATATCTTTAAGTTGAGCCATAACCACTGGTCTGTCTCCTGCTTGACAAACTGTGGCAGGGACACAGAGAGTAGCTCAGTATGGTGACAAATTTCTCATTGTGTGGATGTTACACCCAGTGGCCTTGCTCTGAATCTCTCTCCCAGAGGAGGGTCCGACCTGTCTCTTTAATCTGCTTCTAACTGCTGACTGCGACACACAGACCACGGCTCAGTATTTTTGTACATCTCCTTGTCTGCTTTTTCTAAACCTTTTTCATGCAGCGTCTTCTATTGTGCACTTTTCATTATTTATTCTCTTTCTTGACACTGACACTTTTTTTTTTTTAAACCTCCAGACATAAATGAGTGTTTATCTGCGAGTGCCTGCCAGTTGAATGAGCGCTGCGTGAACACTGCAGGGAGTTTTATCTGTCAGAGACCGATCACCTGCCCCCCGGGATACCAGATCAACAACGACATTTGTGAAGGTACGCCTTATCAGCATCACAGTATTCACTTCCCTCTACAGTGAATATGTTGTTAATACCAGCAGGGGAGCATTTGTATTACTGCATGTTCACAATGTAAGGAAAGCACATTGTTCAGGCAAACAATCACTTAAACCACCCGTGAGAGGAAGTATTGAAAATGAGATTTCTTTTTTAATTCTTCACGTCCAGTGATCAGGAGCGTTTCCAGAGGGGGGGGGGGGGGTGGCCTGCAGTGGCCCTGGCCCACCCTTGGATTCTGATATAAAGCTAGAGTGGAGATACTGGTATCTAAGGCATCCATTGGTACCAGCCATGTCATGCTAGCTTGTCGGGAAGGGGGCTGAATTGATGAAAATTGGCGAGGGAAAAAACAGTCATGCTCATTTTCAAAGGGGTCCCTTGACCTCTGACCTCAAGATATCTGAATGAAAATGGGTTCTGTGGGTACCTACAAGTCTCCTCTTTACAGACATGCCCACTTTATGATAATCTCATGCAGTTTGGGGCAAAAACCTGCAGTATAAATGTGTTATTTTTGCCTATGTAAAATGGTGTACTTGAATATTTCTGCATACTAGGGTCCTTAAATAGTCTTGGATTACATAAAGTGGGTATAACTGGAAAGCTGAGGATTCAATGAGCCCAATCATGTGTGATGATATTAGTCCCCATAGTAACCATTTCATTGTAGACAAAAAATGCACCTATGGCAGGTCTCAAAGGGTTAAAGTATAGGAGATAGAAATGTTAAATTAATGTTATTCTGACATGTAGGCATACACTTTATGCCACCCCTGCATAAGTCAGTTCCCCACTTGGGCCACCCCCAAAAAAGTAAAAAAAAAAATCTAAAACACCACTGCCACTGATCATGTAATTTCACATGCGAGCACACAGACAAGAGGGACATATTTCCATAGTGTTTTCTTGCTGTTAACTCTCAGTATGAAGAGCTGCCTGGTTTGTCTTTCTTTGTGGGTGTCGCCCCAACTTTTAGATGCAATAGTCAACCTCCCAATATGTCTCATTATTTCCATGCACCATAAACTGAGCCTGTGCAGAGGTCTCATTCATAAAGCAGCAGCAGTGTTCAGGAAGAGGGACCCCTACAGCTGAGTTTTAGATGTGCTGTAAGCGCTGTTTGCCACTGCAGAGGGGTTTCAGGCAAGGAGACTAATCTGCAGCTCCCTGTGAACTTAAAGAATGTTCAATCAGGCAAAATGAGCATTTAACAAGAAAGTAAGCTGAAGGGTAAGCCTCCAAACAGCTGCCACTTCAGGCTTTCGTGATAAAGAGCGGGGTGGAAAAAAAACATCTTTGTGCTGTGCTACCTATTCCCTTTTCATGGCTTACTAAGAGACGGTAATGAAACACTGATTATGCCTCCTGAAGCAAAGTCGCCACACACAGAGAAACTGAATTGTGTCTCTCTGCCTTCTCTAAACAGAATGACTCAGTTGAGATCACAAATTTAATTGTGAAATCTCAATATTCACTGTCTTTGACACCAGATTGACACATTTTGTGCCAAAAATCACACCCTTTCAATTCTGTGTCATCATGTCATGTCATTACCTAAATTAGTGAAACTTACTCTTTCTGGTTATAGGAGTGTTTCATTTAAGATCTTAGCATATAATCATCTTAGACTTTTTTTCACTATCAAATATGAATTGCTATTAGCTAATTGATTTCTATAGTGCAGATTTGCCCAAATGTACTCAACATTCAACATTACATTTCTTGTTTACATTATCCAAATAATGGTGGGGGGATTAGGGCCAAAACATATTAATCAGGAATGTATGAAAATAGGCGTTTTTATGACAATACTAAGGCAGAGAATATCCCATAAACAAACACCCATATTCTAATCTATGCAGTAATATTTAATTCATATACAAATAAAAAACAAACAAAAAATCAAACAAAAAAACCTTTGGAAGTCTACAGCCCTGTTATTGGCTCTGTGAGGCTCAGACCAGCATGACAACATGCTCACAATCAAAACTGCTGATGTTTAGCAGGTATAATGTTCACATTTGTTTGCGTGCTAACTTTTTATATCAGAACTAAAAAGTACAGCTTAGTCTTGCAGGTGAAAGTATGGGACAAATGAAACATTTGACTTGATGATGGCACTAGATGAAAAGTCAGAGGATCCCCAAAGTTATTCAAATTCATCCTGGGGGGATTGGGCAATCATGGCAATCTGACAGTTGTTGAGATATTTCATTCAGAACCTCATGGTGGTGCTAGAGGAGAAGTCAGGGGATTACTGAAGTCATTAGGATTCATTGTCTGGGAATAACACATCCCTGAATTTCAACAATCCATCCAATAGTTGTTGAGATATTCTAATCTGGAGGTGGTGGACCAACCGATCGAACAACAGACCGACTTAGAATGACTAAAAAAAAAAAAAACATTTCAAATTGTGTTAAGCTTTTCTATTCATAAAAAGAGCATCTGCACATGCATACTATCTTGATGGCATCTCAGCCAAACTTATTCTGTAAATAACCATATATTGCATGTCTTGCTTTAACACTAGACTGTAAATAAAAGGAGTGAAATGGGTGAAGAAAACAGCCAAGGGTTCAAATTTTCACACAAGGTCACGGCCAATCTCTTACACATTTATCCTGCTTTCTGGCTTTTCTCCCTCTCCCTCTCTCCGTCGGTGTCGAGCTCGTTCAGCTCCTGCTGCCGACTCTGCCAGGCTTGTGACAGGAGCAAGATGCTCAATCACTATCTGCTGTTTAGAGACCGACCCTATATCAGCAGGGCTGCTTGCCAGAGCTGTTTTAGCCCTCCATACAGCAATTACAGTGGTAAAATCCTGCAAGCCTTCTTGAAAATATGAGACACTCATGCATTATGCACATACACACACACACACACATGCACACGCAACACATTTTGTGTTCCTTCGAGATTGTGATTTCCCTCCAGCTTTGGTTCATTCTACGGCACCAGATGTGGAAAGTTGATTGACGGGAGGTAAATCCCTCAGCAGACAGGTGTTAGAGGACTCTCGGGGAATATACTGCAATGCTCATTCACACACTGCACAAGAGGACTACTGCATGTGACTTCTGCTGGTTTGACTCTTTAGATGTATTCATCTAGCTGAAGTAATAAACTGTCATTCACGGCATTTTGATTAGAAGCATGAGTGATTAGTATAGATACGGTTCCAGAGTTGTAATAAAATTATTTTGCTCCTGATTAACTTCGAGAGTATTAATGGGGAAAGCTTTATAGATGAAGAGCAGTAAAAGTGAGTACCTGTACAATCTGCCATTTAACCACAGTGCCATCCAGTGGTACAATATGGCATTACCTGCAGTTAACACATGCAGTGGGTTATTAGACTGAAGCTAATAATGTTCAATTTGTGCTTTATTTGGAATTAATCATTTATTCAGCCCTCATTACCTCATTTATTAATCTTGTTCCTCAGATATCAATGAGTGTGTGCAGCAGAGCCATAACTGTGGCCTCAGCTTTGAGTGTGTGAATACCGAGGGCTCGTTCAGGTGCAACCCCAAACCTCGATGTCCTGTGGGCTTTAACCGGGATGCACAGGGCAACTGCAAAGGTAAGGGCTTTAACTTTCTTACTGAGATGATTATATAATTGTGAATGTCCAATTACAATTGTTTCCAGACTTAATTTATGCAAAATTTATGGAGGTTTTCATTCAATTATACAACTTTTGTTCTGGTTTTATTTGTGCTAATAGAGAAAATAAACATATACAGAGTTTGTTTGTGAGAAAACAAATACATGAATGAATATGTGGCACTGTATGAGGGTTAAAGGGCACATATTATGCTCATACTTGTATTTTGGGTTTATTTTTCTCATGCTGTCTGTCTGAATCGCTGCATTTTAGCGCCTGTCTCTTTAAGCCCCCCTCCTGAAAAAGCCCAGTCAGCACTGATTGGTCAGCGTTTCCGGGTCTTCTGCATCTGCACTCTCGGCGTCTCTGCACCATCATTGCAGCTGTGGAACGACTATAACAGCACTCCAGTGGCATATTCTATATATATAGTATAGTTGAACATCACAACTGTATGGAAGTCCTGACAGCTCATTTAAAAGTACAGTTTCTGAATACGCGCTGTGTGCATGTCTCTGTGGATTAAGCATTGTTATACTTTCACAGTTATAGCACCTAGAGCTGCTTTATAATCCAAAGAGACTTGGAAATCTCACTTTTTACAATATGGGACCTTCAAATCTGAAATAACAAGCAAACAAGAGTCTTTCTTCCTTGTTTTACATAACGGTCAATATTGTTTTTGTTTTTAGACATTCCCAATCTTGTTCCAAAGCACGAGTGAGTGAACACAGCCAAGCACAAGATTTCTCCACAGGTCAATCGTAGTCCACGGTTGTACAGCATGCAGGTGAATGAGCACGGCTTCGGTGATAGAGGGGTTAAATGCCACACAGACAGGAGATCAGACAGGTTGCTGTTAGGGGCTGCAGAGGGGTGGATAAAAGCCAATCCTCTGTCCTCCTCCAGTACAAACTGATGCTGTGGAATTAGCCCCCAGGGGCAGGAACTGGGGCATGTCGAGGCAGCCGACGCCCCTGTGGAAGGAGTGTAAAAGAAATGCTCTGAGAAATGAGAAAATTGAGAAAATGTCAGACGCACACACACAACAAAGTTATCCGAGGGAATGCGGCTGTGTGAAGTGTGTTTGCTTTGATATCACAGTGGGGGTTAAAGAGCTGCCCTCTGGTCTCTCATGCCCTGCTTTTGTGCCTTTGGGTCTCCTGTCTTCCTTTATCTTCATCTCCCTCTCTGTCTCTCTGTAACAGACATTGATGAGTGTGGTGCTTCGGCCCAGCCATGCAGCCTGGGATTTAACTGCATCAACACAGTGGGATCCTACGTTTGCCAGAGGAAGATCATGTGCAGCCGTGGCTATCATACCAGCCCTGATGGATCCAGATGTATTGGTATGATTTGTTGTCACACATGCAGGATGTTTAATCTGATGGTCTAATAAACAGAGAGGGCTGCTCGATTATGACAGAAATCATAATCAGGATTATTCTGGTCAATATTGAGATCCTGGTTATTATACTTGAGAAACATCATGCATTTACTGAAAACTTTCTTGAACTTTAAATATAATTCAACTGGAAAACAAATAAAAAAAGAAATGTAAAAATTAAATAAAAAAAAACCTAGATAAATAAATAAAAGAAATTGTGTATATATAATTAAACCAAAATAAATTAGATCAAATATGTTGTTCTTTTTGACAGTGGATTTGTTTTTAACTAAAAAAAAAACAAGTTAAAAATGATATACATACACATACATTTAGTTCAGTTTATTAGGAATGTATAACCTGTATAATGTTATAACCTCTGTGTGTGTGTGTGTGTGTGGATGCTGCACCATATAATAATATAATATAAGATAACATATAGAGCACTTTAATGGGATGGTGCAATAGGACAATATGAATGTTGAGGTGTGCTGCTGTTGATGTTGGAGTTTTTGTTATTATTGGTACGTATATATTATTATGTTTGCTGTCGGACACAAGATGAATTTCCAAAATGACAAATAAATATCTATCTGTCTATAGGATCCCCATTAGTTAACACCATGACGTCAGCTAATCCTCATGGGGTCCGACACAGAAATCACACAATTTAACAAACAAGTATGTACATTATATACATTCAAAACATCGCATTACATGCAAAAAGAAAAGACATCATCAAATCAATTAGGCACTGCAAACAAAAACAAACAATTAATAGGCAAGATGAATTGACTTAGTTTGCTGTTCGCTCAAACGGTAAATTACATTAAATATTTTTTCAGTGTTTTGTTGAAAGTGGCTCTGGTATTAATTTTAATAATGTGACACATTTAAATAGATAATCTAAAAATAATAGATAAAAAATAATAAATAAAAAATGCATTATTTTTGTTGTGTTTTTCCACTACAGCAAAGACTAAATGCTATTATTTCACACACTAAGGAGGTAGTAAAAAAACAAACAACTAACAACAACAAAGCATAATCATTCATGGCAGCTGAATGTCATTCTATTGATTTTTCCACGTCTTTAACATTCATGTGTGTCTTGTAGATGTGGACGAGTGTCAGAGCAGTCTGCACCGATGTGGAGAGGGCCAGCTGTGCCACAATCTGCCCGGCTCCTATCGTTGTGAATGCCAGACAGGCTATCAGTATGACTCATTCAGGAGGATGTGTGTAGGTATGTGGGACATCATACACACCACGTCATGCAGAAAAGAATTACACATGCTACACGCTGCACACACAAGAGAAAGAAAAGTGGAGCTTTATACATTCTGCCCCTGTCTCTCAGTTTCCTGCTCATTCTGTTCTCCCCTTCCCTTCGCCCTTCGACACTTTCCTACTACTGTACAGCCGCCCCTCTTCTTTGTCCGCCTCCTCTGCTGCTCCTGTTTATTATTCTGCGGTGGGAGAGCTGCTGCTGTTTCCCAGGCTCTGCTGCTGGCTCCTGCAGTAGCCACTACTGGAAACGATCACGTCTCCCGCTGCAGAGAGGACTCTGTTCATCTGCTGCTGCTCCCTCTGTGTTGTGATTCACCGTGTTGTGACTCTCATAATAATGGACTCTGCTCAAGTGTTTAGACTATCAGCAGGCAGCTGGTCCCCTCACATCACACTCTCGTTGACATGCACACAAACACGCACAGGCATGCACACGTATACATACGCGGCCGTGCAGGGCGACGAACCTCCGCTCACGCTTGGCTGCACGCGCGCACGGGTGCGGAACACACAAAATGCAATACACACTTGCAGAGGTATGATGACACTGCTTGTTCCTCTCAGATGTAAATGAGTGCTGGCGCTACCCAGGCCGCCTGTGTGCCCAGACCTGTGAGAACACCCCAGGCTCCTATGAATGCTCGTGTACCTCTGGCTTCCGCTTATCCGGCGATGGCAAGAACTGTGAAGGTGTGTGCGCGCATTAACGTCTACCTGCCTGGGTGTGAGAGAGAGTGTGTGCATCCATGTGTACGTGTCGGTGCATGCGGTTGTATGTTTTTGTGAATCTGTGCGTGAAAATATGCCTGTGTTTTGTGTGTGTGTGTGTGTGTGTGTGTGTGTGTGTGTGTGTGTGTGTGGGTGTGTGTGTGTGTGTGTGTGTGCATGAAGAGTGCAGATTCCTAGACTGTTCTGATATTAAAGCTGGCCACTGTACAGCATATTAAAGAGGGATGTCAGTGTTACACTGTATATCATGCCATGCCTTAAAGCACAAACCAGTAAAAACATAATTGGCTTAATAACAACATGGTGTTTATATGTTAGGATAGAAACATTGAAAATCCTTTGATCAAGCGAATCGTGACAGTAATGATGATCTCGAACCTCTAATCTCCAGATGTGAATGAGTGTTCGGGCAGCCCGTGCAGTCAGGAGTGTGCCAACATCTACGGTTCGTACCAGTGCTACTGCAGACAGGGCTACTACCTCAGGGAGGACGGGCACACCTGTGAAGGTGGGGCGCAGTCTATTACACATCACAAATACCACATTTATACGTACGTTCGGACAAGTTTATGAATTCATTTCACATGATTTACTTCCTTCCTTGTCGCCCAGACATCGACGAGTGCTCGCAGAGCATCGGCCACCTGTGCACTTACAAGTGTGTGAACGTTCCTGGTAGTTACCAGTGTGCTTGTCCTGAATATGGATACACCATGTCTCCAAATGGACGCTCTTGCAGAGGTGAATACCCTTCTAAAAAAAACAAAAACAACAACATGCATGAACTCACTGCACCAGGGCTGCCCCGTCTTAGTCGATTAATTGGTCATTTTTAAGTCATTTCATGCTGAATGACTTATTTCCAGGAAACTTAAAAGAACATCCCTAAAATGGTGCTTTTGCACGATTCTTTGGAGTCCAGGCATTTTATGCAAAAATGCGGGTCAACCTCACACTAATTGCAACAAAAACAAACTCGACTGATTTTGTTTCCGCAGTATTTTCTGAATGACAGAAAAAAAGTCTTAAGGAATTGTATGAAGGGAAAGTTTTGAAAATCACCTCGATATGATCTGATATATTTTTTCTTGAAGCAAAAAACAAAGCACATTGATTCTAATTGTAAGCAATGGAGAGAAATAATTAATCAGCTGCTGATCAAATGATCTGACTGTACAAGTGAATAGGTTAAAAAAAAAACAACTAATGGATATCGCCGATTATTTACATTGAGACAATTATGTTTTGTATTGTGGAGAAACTCAGTTGTACAGATCTGTCGATTAAATCAACTAATCGATAAGTCGACAAAATCACGAGTGTGTATTCCTTTAATCGAGGACAGCCCTACACCGTCCTGCAGCTGCTTCAAGTCTACAGGGATGTGCAAAGTCTTGAAAGCTTGGAAAATGCTTAATTTTAACCGTTGTGTTTACATGCTTGAATTCGAATATACTCCTTGAAAAATGCTTAATTTTCAACATAATCTGGTGGTCTGCATCTACACAATCACTCCCACACAGTCTAACTTGCAAACATACATTTATGACTAACACTGAATGTATTTTTGCAAGTTAATAATAATAAATAATAATTAATTCAATTTATATAGCGCCTTTCACAAAACCCAAGGACGCTTTACAATAGAAGACACACATACACAAACACAGAATACCAGGGTGGAGACAACACAGAAACACAGAAACTAAACAAAGGCTTGGGTGAACAGATGGGTTAGAAAGTGTGCAGGAGTTTGTTTGCAACTTTTGGCCCACTCGTCCCCCTACTATGCACCTGTCTCATGAAATACATGTCTGAAGTATTCATCTACACAGTCACTCCTGTAAACCACAGATTCCATTGTCATATTTGTTTGTTGTTTACTGGCATCTCACACCAGACAAAACATGCAATCAAAGTTAATATGAACAGCTGGTAAAATAAAAACAGTTCCATTTATAGTAACAATTCAAATGTAGCGATAAAGTTTTGGTTTAGGTACTTGAAAGTATTTGATAAGTGCTTGAATTTTACTCTGAAAAAGCTGTACGAACCCTGAGTGCACCTCACTCAGCTCTGAAATAGATTTTAAAAATGGCTTTGCACCCATTTAACTCTACATAGAGGCTATAGTAATGGTTGTGCTCAGATAAATATAATTGGTACATTTACAGTGTCTCAGTAATTACACAGGCTGTAAAACTTTATTGGCCTAAAAATCTTGTCTCGCTAATTTGAATTTTTTTTCCTTCAGTAATTTTTCCACCCACAAGGTCTAGTTTTTTGTCTTACATGTTTCAGCAATGATGCTTTTCCTCAAAATTGTGCTGTGACTAACACGCATTTCCGGGTCCCCAGGCAGTAAACCAGCCGTGTGCATTAACTGTGTTTTAGATATCGATGAGTGTACCACGGGGGCCAATAACTGCTCTCTAGCTGAGACCTGCTACAACATCCAAGGAGGATACCGCTGCCTTTCTCTCGACTGTCCACCCAACTACCGCAAAGTGTCCGACACGTAAGTGATAGTGAAACCCAGACCAGTGTATGTTATGTTTTGGGATGCATATGAAGTTCTATAAAGGATCCTTTTTTTTGTGTTTTTCCTTTAAAGGGGACATATGATGGAAAAACGTTTTTGGTGCATGTGCACATACATTTGGGTATCTCACAAACTGTAAAATAAGACAACCCAGTCAGTTTTTTGTGGGCGACCTCAGAAAACATCAGATTCAACAAGTCATTCAGATTTGGCTCCCCTTCCTATGTCACATGCAGACTCATTATAAAATACTGCCCCCCCCCCCCCCATCTGAGTATCTCCACCCACGAACTGCCTTTGTAAAGGTACGCCATATTTTTCTTGCAATACAATCAGAGCAGACTGGGCTTTTTCAGGAGGGAGGGGCTTAAAGAGACAGGCGCTAAAATGGAGCGTTTCAGACAGAGGGCGAATACAGGTATATTCAGTATGAGAAAAAAAAAGTGTTTTTTGAACATTAAAACATGTAAACATGTTCTAGTAGAAACCCAAAATAAAGCATGCACCTGAAAATTAGTATAATATGGGACCTTTAATGTGTTGATAATGTAAATAGTCTGATAGTGTAGATGTCGGAGGTTGATACAGGCAGTCCCCCTCTGAACAGTTTGATGTGAATCATCACACCTTTCTGCTTTTCATCTTTTCTCACCAAAGTGAATCAAGCTTTGATTTATTTCTT
>JAOVVB010115662.1:0-12645 GCA_028570985.1 Heterobranchus longifilis
AATAATGCCCGAAAATTGCATTTGAGTTGTAATTCTGCCAGACCCCCCCTCACGGGCGCCCCCCCCCCCCCCTTTTCGACTTTCTTATTGACGCAGCTGCCAAACAAACCGAGTGCCCTGCAGCAACATCCACTTATGAGAGGGGTGCCCTTTGCTTTCACTTGAGCACCTGCCCCCCAAAATGTCTGTGCACACCACTGGTTCTTCACAGCATAGCTGCTTATTCTTTCTCTCTGATTGCTTACAAGATATGTCAGTCTACCTGTATTACCCAATACATTGACAGGCACACTCACGGCCAAAAATCATTTTCCCCATAGACCCCCATTATAAAATAGACGTCTGTAAAACTGCTTATAGGACACCTCGAACTGCAGACAAGGTTGATTATGACTCTTTCTATTCTAGTATAGTTTTTATATTTGTAAAACTTTCCTCGAGCCGAGAAAAGCGATTTAAAAACCTGATGTTGTAAAAACCATGTCATCACAATGTAAAGTTTATGAGCTGAGCGGGAGCTTGTGGGCGGGGTCAGCAGCAGAAACACAACTGCGCATATTCAGTGGGCCCACAGAATTAAACCTGGAAGCCTAGAAACTGTTTTGCTGTGCGCACCATGGATGTATAATAAAACCTGCGTTCGAGGCAGAGCTCCGTTCATTTACTATGAAAAGCTGCTCAGTCACACACAAAGCCAAAAAAGCTCAACTGCCGCCTCTAAAAATCGGCACTACTTCTGGGGGCCCACAGAGCAGGCGCACTAGAGACTTCCGCCAACGGAGCCAGCTACATCTGGTTTAGCGCTCCGGCTAACTTGAATGGGGATTGAATAATTCAATTGTGCTGCTCTTCTAGACTTTCGAAATGTTATCAAATCGAATGGATCTAATCCTGATAGTGAAACGAGTCATTTTGCGGGGGTTGTGACACACAAATTTCCATGTAAGTCAATGGGAAAAAGTATTTTTGGGCCCCATAGCATCACGTGACGGCCGCCATAGTTGTAATACCACCGTTTGGCCACTATGTCAAATTGGCTTCAACGGTTGGCACACTTCTTGGGAGCCTGATATGCGCCAGTCGAGCAATTCTCATCGGACTGAATAGGCACCATCTTAGAGTCCAGTATCCAGTTCTTCTAATACATCCATGGACCACAGCGACGGAGAAGCAGCTGGAAGCAGTGTTTGTGTAATTACTGTCACTGCCAGAGGGGGGGAGACAAAAGCTCTGCACTCCAGCTTTAAAGAAAAACTTGAAATGTCAATACAGAATGGGGAAAAACACTTCCAGAGCCAGCGACTCCTCCCTCTTTATAGCTCACCACATGGGCCATCTAGTAGCTATTCTGGAGCTTTCCTTCATTTCGATCAATTGCTGATTTTCATCCGCAGATGGGATTCACCCGGCTCAGAGAAATGTAAATGTTCAAAAATTCAAATTGAGTACTTTAAGGACACGTTGCCTTAAACGTTGAAATTGAAAGTTCATTATTCACCCTGGAAACAATCTCACCACAAGGTCCATTTAGTACCAAAGGATATTACATGATTGTTTTCATTCATCTTCATTAATCTTTTGCGAGCATTGGTTAGGTGAAACTATTAATAAAAGCATTGTTGTATTCATGTAAAGGGGTGAAGAATTACCTTTCAATCTCAAAAGAATTATTCAAGGTTCACAATGAAAGTGTATTAAAGAGCCCCTCCTGTGAAAATCAAGTTTTGAACCATGTTAACATGTCTATATGGTGTTTTTTAGTTGCTACAAGACATATGAGTTAAATCAGCAGTCAACACCATGGCTGAGAATTTCTGCCTTGAAACTGCAGTGTGCCAACAACAGTCTCAAAAATCTAGATTCAGACAGACAGGTTTTATGACATCATATGTCTAAAGAACCAATCAAGTCGCTGTAGCATTCCAGCCACAAGTGACTAAGGTAACTATGGCAGCGGTGGTGGGCGGAGCTTGAGGTCAGATCCAGAATTTCTTAATGAGGGAGAAAAGTAGACGTGCTTCCAGCCCCTTGTCAGAGTTTTTATTTTTTATTTTTTATTTTTTATTTTTTATTTTTTTTTGGGGGGGGGAACCATGTTAAAGAAAATATTAACCATAGCAGAGTATTTTACATACTTTAAAATGTGCCTGGGGGAGATCTTTAAAGACATTTACAAAGTCTCTTTAGAAATAAAAGGCTACAAAGATGCCCAGTACCATAAACACAACACACACTGAATTAGACTTTTATTTTCAGATTTACCATCGTAAGTCAAATGTGTCATTCAAAGTTACACCATACTGTATAGACTATCAATGAATGGATATGAATGTCGTGAAAACAGAGTGAGCTCGTGTGAATCTTTAGCAGCTCTGCACCTTTAAATCTCTCCGCTCCTCCCTCCTCTCAGTGACAAGCCCGCAGAGCCTCTTTAACGCATCCAGTGGAAATGACAAACCAGAGGCGCTCCACGGGCAAGCGTGTCAAATAATAACAATAATCATGGGCTTTAGCGACGGCAACTCATCCGAAACTCACACCCTCGGACACTAAAAACGAGGCATCTTTTGGGCCGTTTTGTGGCTCCGCGACGCCTCAAAGTTGGAGCGCGCGCTTCGCCAAATGGACGTCGATGGACTGGAATGAAACCTCCACTTCTATCGGACTGAAGGAAGGAGGGAAAGAAACCTCTGCATGTTCAAGTTTCCTGCTACAACCAGAGGGGCATCTGTGCGTGCGTGTTTGGATGTGTGTGTTGGATGCGTGTGTGTGCGCGCGCGCAGGAGCAGCAGCAGGAGCAGGAGCAGCGGCGGCGGCGGCGGTGGTGGTGGTGGCGGCCGCGGGAAGGGGAAGTTTAGCGCCGTGATTTGTCTTCTTTGCCTCTATTCTGTTGTGTTGTTTTTCATGTCACACCGGGGGACTGGCGGATTAACGTTTCCCCGATGAAAATTAATCATCTGTGGAGAGGCTCTGTGATCGTGACTATGATGATGATGTCGAGTAAGAGCGTGGAGTGGCTGCAGGAGGAGCTGGAGTCCGGGGCCAGCTCTCTGCTGCTGCTGGACTGCAGAGCGCACGAGCTGTACGAGTCCTCGCACGTCGAGTCGGCCATCAACCTGGCCATCCCGGGCCTCATGCTCCGGAGGCTGAAGAAGGGCAACCTCCCCATCCGCTCCATCATCCCCAACAACGAGGACAAGGAGAAATTCGTGAAGCGCTGCAGGACGGACGTGGTGGTTCTGTACGACGAGGCGACCTCGGAGCGCCAGGAGTCCGGGCTGGGGAGTTCCGTGCTGGGGCTGCTGCTGCAGAAACTGCGGGACGACGGCTGCAAGGCTTTCTACCTGGAGGGTAAGATCAGCTGATGGTCTGCTTCTGTAGTCCTTTTAATTCATAAAAATAAAACTCACACTGACTGATGGAAAGACGAATTAATTTCACTCTGATGTAATTATATGAGATCGTCCTAATTAGGCTACAGGATATGCGGCTGTTCTGGAGGTGTCATTCTCACCAAACTGTAAACAGTTAACTCTAAAACAACAACATACATATTATGATTTATATCTGACCTGGGATGATTTAATTAATGGATACATTTCTCCGTGTTTGATCCTGTTTCTGGCATCTGGAGCAAAATGCTTGATATTTCAAGATATTATATTGGAAAAAGGCATCTTTACATTTAACAAGCCACTTGTATTAGTATAAAACGTTATTACAGATTGTTAAATAGGTGGTGGGGTTATTTAAGTGTCAGTGTGGCGACACTTCCAATAAATCCAGCTGTTATCATCACTAAAGTTTGTCTTATTTATTATTTATGAACTCTAATGAGTCAGCGACTGTTTTGTCTATTATAACAAAGCATATTATCACAGTTGTTATAATAGATCATGTAAAAACACATCAGCTGCACTCGTGAAGTCATGAACTTTGACAGAGCAGTTCTTCACCGAAATTAATTATCGTCTTAATTTTAATTCTTATTAGGACATAAATAATTAAATTCTAGGCAAATCAAAAGAAGCGTTCAACGGTGTGCTGTGTGTCTATATATATAAAGAGCTGGATCAAATATGTTTTCAATTAAATGCTACAAAAATGGCCCCGCCATGTTGTGTTCCTTCAGGAAAAGACATGGCTTTTTTTTCATGAATGAAACGAGGAGACGACGACGCACTCTGAATAATCCTCCAGCACGAAAATAAAATATAGGATATAAGGCACAGGGTATTACAAATGTATAAAATGTGGTAGCGTTAGAAGATGTGGATGCATTTGATTTATTGATAATGAAATAAGTGTTTGAGTGGAGTCACAAGCCGAGCTGCCATTCACAAAAAGTCCACTGAGCTGAGTATTGAGTTGACTGTCCTGCTCTCCCCAGGGCTCAGCTTTTCTCAATGGAGCACATCTGTCCGGCATGTTTGCTGCTCAGTCACAGTAATGTCATAATAATGACTGAATATCACGTTATTCTCACGTTATTATTTGTCAAATTAATATGTGGTGTCGTGGTGCATAAACGTGCTGCATTTTCACAAAAATCTATTCTTTTTTTGTTTGTTTTAGTCCATTATAAACCCTTATCATGATAGAAATGGCAAGTTTAATATTATTTATGATGTTTATGTGAGTTAATGTGAATATGTAAAGTGATTTAATTTGGATAGCCTCCACTACACCCCTACCTGTCTGCTTATGTAATTAGAATATTAATTTACTGTGGTGTAATGTGTTTTAATAGATTTTAGAGCTGCAACGATTAGTCAACTAATCGATTAGTCGATCAACAGAAAAATAATCAGCAACTATTTTGATAATCGATCAAGGTAATTTTTCATGCAAAAATTGCAGAAAATGCTGTTTTCAGCCTCTCAAATATGAAGATTTCCTGCTTTTCTCTGTTTTACATCATATTAGACTGAATTTGGGTTTTGGACAAAACAAGATGTTTAATGACATCACCTTGGACTTCCATAATGAAAATCATAGTTGTAGCCCTAATCGATTTATCTATTTTAAAGCATGCATTTTTGCTTATTATTTACCGTCATCATCATTGTCTTTTTCTAAAATACTTTTTCTATAGTCACAATTTTATTTATCTAGTTATTTTCTTCTTCCTTTCTTTCTAATTAAAGTAGGGCTGCAACTAACGATTATTGTCATTATCGATTATTCTACCAATTATTTGATAGATTAATCGTTTGGTCAATAAACTAGTGACAGATGTCCATCTCAGTTTCTCAAAGTCCAAGGTGACGACTTTAAATGTCTTGTTTTGTCCAAAACCCAAAGATATTCAGTTTAATAAGATATAAAACAGAGAAAAGCAGGAAATCTCCACATTTGAAATGCTGAAAACAGCATTTTCTGCCATTTTTGCTTGAAAAATTACTTTAACGATTAATCAATTATCAAAATAGTTGGTGTTTTTTCTTTGTGACTAATGGATCAGTTGTTGTGGCTCTAAATTAAAGGTTAATTTCTTGTCATTCAGGTGCATGATCCACCTCTCTGTATCATGCAGACTTGGCGTTCAGTTGCTATTTTCTAGATGTATTACACAGCCCTGCCTGTGTTCGTGTACAGGGCACTTTTTTTTATACCACCCAGGGAAATTATTTTCTTGGTTTTATCCTAATATTGACCTTTTCTTCGTCCTCCAGGGGGCTTCAACAAGTTCCAGTCGGAGTACCCCGAGCACTGCGAGACCAATTTGGACTGCTCCTGTCCCAGCAGCTCCCCGCCAGCCTCCGTCCTCGGCCTGGGAGGACTCCGCATCAGCTCCGACTGCTCAGACGGGGAGTCTGACCGCGAGCCGGGCAGCGCCACGGAGTCGGAGGGCAGCCCGCTCCCCAACAACCAGCCAGCGTTTCCCGTCCAGATCCTGCCGTACCTTTACCTGGGCTGTGCCAAAGACTCCACCAACCTGGATGTGCTCAGCAAGTACAACATCAAGTACATCCTCAACGTGACGCCCAACCTGCCCAACATGTTCGAACACGAAGGAGACTTCAAGTACAAACAGATCCCCATCTCCGATCACTGGAGCCAGAACCTCTCGCAGTTTTTCCCCGAGGCCATTTCATTCATTGGTAAGTAAAGAGACGACTACTCAGTTTATATCTGTGTGTTTGTGTTGTGTTGTTGTGCTGTGTTGTGTTGTGTTGTGTTGTGTTGTTGTGTTGTGTTGTGTTGTGTTGTGTTGTTGTGTTGTGTTGTGTTGTGTTGTGTTACAACAGATCTTTGTGGTAACAGCAGGGTAACTATTGTTTTGATTATCAAATTCAAATTCAAATTGCTTGTTTCCTCCGACCAAACTATCTTACATGACAAAGAAAAGAAGCAAATGTTGCAGCAAACATCTGGTGTTATTTTCTTGAAAAACGATTAAGTGATTATTAGAATTGGCAAATACTGTACTTTTCTGTCCAGCAACTAATGGATCAATCGACTAATAAAAGTCAGAAAATAGTTACAAAAAAAACGCTCATCATAATCTCAAAAAGACCAAATTAATCTTCAAAACCCCAAAATATTCACTTATACTATCATATCACTAAGAAAAGCACTAAATATTCAATTTAAATTAAATTTTTGGTTAAAATGACTAGACCTATGTTAATTACTTTGTTGAGTTGTGTACTTACATTATCCCAAATGTTTCTTTCCAACAATGTTGAAACCAGAGAAATCTGTCATTTAATTCCAGGTAATGGTCCGTTACATTTGGTCGCCTGTCAGTGGCATCAGATCCTCTTTTTTTGCATGCGTCAGTGTTGTGGTTGTGGTTGTCTGCCAGAAGCTGTCATGAATTGACTTTTTATCCTGACACATTTTTACGATCCACTTTTTATATCTTGGACATTTTTAACTATATATTTTAACCGGATGAAGGATTTTAGTCATCGGGCGTCTGGATCTTAAGTTATCAGAAATGTTCGTGGCAGCTCGGCTCGCAGCCCCTCCTCCGACAAGTCCAACAGCATCTGAGAAACACAGATTTTTTTTAACATGAAACGGCTTTATTCAGTATTTTTACCAGTTTTAATCACCGGGTCCGTTTGTTTTTGAGAGGTGGAGACCTCTGCAGATAATTCGGCTCCTGGTAAAATCCTCCTGAACGATGAACACTGAAGGAATCCTAACCGAGAGAAACTGACTGCAATAACGGCAGTGGTGGTGAAAACAACAGCTCCCATGATCCCACTCTACTTCACGACATCACCAAACTCTGCCTTTTGTTATTGTTTTGATTGAGAGACCCGACATTTATCCTAGATTTAAAAGGCACTCTGAGGAAGATTCAATTTGTGTTGATTTTAGTGACCCTACGGTAGTGTTTTAACAATCCCAAGTTATAGCATGTCTCCATAATAATGAGCCAACAGTAAGATATATCTGTGTAGGAAGGCCGACATTATAATGTTACGTTATAAGTCAGTTGTACTAATGTGCACCGTCCTCTGTAGTCTTTCTGTTATGCTACTTGTAGCAGCATGTTAGCTAACGTTAGCAGCACAAGTATTCAGAGGACGTAACTTCAGAGGACGTAAATTAATATATTGATGTACAATTCAGTTCTTTGTTTTTCCTTATTGCTAGTCTTGTTCCAGTATCAGCTATAACCACAAGATATAAGTTAACTTGAAAAATAAAGTTCTGTGAGCCTGGATAACTGCATCCATGATGTAAACACAGGTCGTCTGCTCCCGACCCGGGAACATGTATATTGAATGCTACATAGAAATAGAGCAATGTAGAATCTTCTCTCTGATGGGCTCGTTTGCTTCTGTAGCTCATATAGAGACACAGGTAGTAAACTGAGACTGTTTCATAACCAGTTAAAAAGTCTTCATAGGGCCTTTAATAATATATCAGGTCAAAGAAAAAATCTTCTTTCTGCCATATAATAGGTCTTGTGAAAATAGTTTTAAACATAATTAGTGGGAAATTCTCTTAAAATTTGCTTTGGTGTGCTGCATTTAGACACCCGGCTGGCTGGCTGTATTTTACTATTCCAATTATCACAAAATATAAAGCAAGGTTTTGAATAAAACATGGGAAAATTCTTTGACAATTGGGTCATACTGAAGCCACAAGAATGATAGCCCCTCATCTCGTCCCATTTTCAGTATTTCCCATCATTCCCTGTGACTTAATTCCCAGAGAATGAGTAAATTCCCTCTGTGATGAGTCAGTGAGAACATCAGAGTCTTTGTGTTCGTCTTTAGATTGTCCAGACCCCTGACATTTCTCGTTCTCTTTTTTAAGACTAATGTTTCAGCTTAGGTGGGAGGAAGTGTGACATATGCCAGAGCCAGAGGTCGTGGCAGATTTGGGTCATGCTGATGTTAAATGTTGCCGTCTGTAATGTGCAGGGATTACATCAGATCTTTTTAGTAACAGCAGGGTAATTACGAGTAAAGGAGAGAAGCTCTGGCTGAAAAGGAGCCCCAGATGTGACCTTACAATGCTCTGCTATAGACTGTGGATTCCTTAAATATCTGAAATTATTGTGCAAACGTGCAGAGACGGAGGAATTTTATGCTTTCTGATGTTTTAACAGCCTGATAAATGGGCAGTTCTTGCGTTATCATGCACAGGGTTCACACAAAGGCTTGAAAGTTTGGAAAATGTTTTCAAGGTTAGGAATATGCTTGAATTTGAATGATACTCCTTGAAATATGCTTGATTTTCAACAGAATCTGGTGTTTCATCGACACTCATTTAAACCAAAAATCTTTTAATATTTGAAATGAAACGATCCAGTTGTCATATTTGCTTGTTGTCTCCTGGTGAAACAGCTGGTAAAATAAACAACATGACAATACACATTGATTGCTGTGGGTATAAAGGAATTCTGTAAACTTTATTTTCTGCTATTGCATTTATAGTAACAATTTAGATGTAATGATAGACTTAGAGGGTCTGGAAATTGTTGGTTTAGGTACCTTGAAAGTGCTTGAAAAGTGCTGAAATTTTACTCTTAAAACTAGGGATGCACCGATATATCGTCTGAACATCAGTATCGACCGATATTCACCTTGTTCACTGCAACTGGCATATCACCGATGGCAGTGGCCGGTATTTATCTGTTGTGTTGCATCAGTTTTGCGCTGGCTACATGTTGTGTTAAAAGGTTAAAAACGCTTTTGTTATTTTTCCCCCCAAAATAATCTTTTTCATGTGAAACAGGGTTATATTAAAAGCTGTTTATATGATTTAATTTGTGCTCATTCAAAGATAGTGTAATGAAATGTTGAATAGTTCAGTTATTTCTTTAATAATGAGGGTTTTTTTTTGTTTCCCTGTCAAGAAGGTGGGAATAAATAACAACAGAAACAAAATAAACAACAACATAAAAACATCGGCATCGGCTATCGGTCAAATTGTAATTTTAAGCATCGATATCGCCCCAGAATTTCACAATCAGTGCATCCCTCCTTAAAACGCTGTACGAACCCTGAATGCATGTAAAGCACAAATAAAGTGACGTAATGCTGCACTATGTGAAGATCAGAACAGATTAACCACTGGTTACTTATTCGACTCCCGAGTCTCGTACAGTTGTGGAAAGTGAGCACACATCACATATAAATTTAATTTGGCGTCCGCTCGGCAGCCTGAGCTCGCGAGCCAGCTGACCCCAATCCTACAACAAGAGATGCAGAGAGGGAGAGAGATAAAGGAGGGGAAGAAAGGAAAGAAGCACTTAACTCTCTCTCGCTCTAATGGCCTGTAGTGATGCAAGTGCAAAGGCTCGAAACTGATAGAAGGTGGATGGATGTAGCCCGTTAATAATGGAACATGTTTTTTTTTGTAATTCACGTTTTTTCTGCAGACTGAGAGTTAGAAAGCAGAATGAAACATGTTGTCATTGAGAAAGGTCATTCTGGATTTAAAAAATACAGTAATATAAAACATTTAAAAAGAAAGCTCTAATTCTCAGCTCTCGTGTTTTGACTTGGAATATGCTCGCGTTCTCCAGGACGGCTGACTGTCACTGGAATTGTATCGTGATTATATAAGGTTTATTTTCTGTTGTTCTATACATTTCTGTTGCACAAATGATTGTAATTTAGTTCAGTAGCTTTCAGTAGCAGTCCACTGCTTTTAAGCCGTAATTGTTTTTCTATAACATTAAATACGGTCGGACAATTTTATCGGACGATATTGGCTCATCACAGACATATCGGTATCTATCGGTATCGGTGTGTATGTTGTCTGATATGCAGCAATATGAAAACGTTTTTACATATAATGCAGAAAACAATGCTTGAGGTGATTTAGAAATGATGTCATTACGTAGTTCTTTATTTAAATGGTCACCAACTGACTGACACTAAACATACATTACTGATGTTTCTTTAGCTGTTTATTTGATTTTTATTTATACTTTATTTTCTCAGTGTTCATTTCTAGAATTGGTTGACAATTGAATACATTGTATGTATAATGTATAGTAATGTTAGATATTCTTTAATTAAGTTATTTGTTTAAGAAAACAGCCTTCTGAGCACCTTTGCTCAGTCCACACAGAAAAGGTTTATTTTATCAGTAATCTGAAATTTTCTTCTCTGAAATCTGTATTAGAATTAAAAAAAACAACATTTGTAGGTATTATTTATTAAGAGTTACACAATCAAGTGATCTGGCATCATGTTTTTTCAACTGAGCCCTGCCAACTTTCAAACCAGCGAGAAAAGCAGAGAGAGAAAAAAAAATAAAAAATGCAGAAATATGCCGTGTGAAACCGAAACTGTTCCAACTTTGGCAGAAAATTGTGCATTAATGTAGGATCCCACCGCTCATAGTAACAAGCTTATTGAAAAAATGGGTTTTCGGAGCAAGTTTGACTATTTTATTTTTATGTGGTTGATTTTTTTTAGGAACCCCAGTAATCATAACAATTCATATTATCAGTAAAATTGTGGATCAGAGAATCTAAAGACTTTGCATGACTGAAACATACAGTAGGTTTCAACAGTAGTCTAATCCTCTGCCGTGCTTCCCTCTCCTCCGCAGACGAGGCGCGCTCCAAAAAGTGCGGCATCCTGGTGCACTGTCTGGCCGGGATCAGCCGCTCGGTGACCGTCACGGTGGCGTACCTGATGCAGAAGCTCAACCTGTCGCTCAACGACGCGTACGACTTCGTCAAGCGGAAAAAGTCGAACATTTCCCCAAACTTCAACTTCATGGGCCAGCTCCTGGACTTTGAGCGGACGCTGGGCCTCAACAGCCCGTGCGACAACCACTCGACCTCCCCGACGCACGACCAGCTCTTCTTCACCACCCCGACCAATCACAATGTGTTTCAACTGGACACGCTGGAGTCCACATGAAAGTTCGACGGGGGACTGTCCCTTTCTTGGGAGGGGTTAAAGGTGGTGTTGTTACCACGGTAACAAGCGGCTGCACTGGAGGGAAGCAGCCAGTTTTAATGAATGTTTTAGCCTCCCGAGGCTCGTTGTCTGACAGCCTGGTCGCGGAGCAGCGTCGGAGGAGGAGGAGGAGGAGGAGGAGGAGGTCACAGATGCCACGTTAAAAACAAAAAAAAAAAAAGGGGACGGGGTGTTTTTGAACCCAGAGGGGGAACTGACAGATCATGGTTTTACGATGGCGTCCTCCTCGGGAGTTGATTTGAAATCGAGGATAGAGGAAGAGCCCAGATCAACTTGTCTTGTGTCACGAAGAACCCGAGGAGACTTGAACTGAGAAACTGAGCGAAGGACGCAGCAGGACAGACAGCTTCATACAAAGATAAGGAAAAATCTACAGCGCTCTCTTACGACTTACGAGACAACAACATCCTCTCTGTCTTTCTGTCTCGGCTCTCGAGCCGAGCTGACTGGTGCCAAGTGGAGAATCTGGGATTTACTTGTAGGAAATCTCGCTCTACTGAATGTAGAGTTTTACAAACCAAGGAATTAACACACACACACACACACACACACACAAACAAAGTATGTATGTTTGTACTGTATGTATGTTAACGTACATAGCAGAAAATGTATGGGCAGTCCTTAACAAAGTCAGTATGTCTATATGCATTTTTGTATATTTTTGTGTACATTTACGCACAAATCTATACCTTATATAAATATATACGAAATCCTATCTATCCAATCCAACAATGGCTTAAGAGATTGTAAAACTAAAGAAGGGGAATGGGTGTGGCGACGCCAAACAAAGAGGAACGTTGTTGTGATATTCCTAGTTCTTTTTTTTTTTTTTAAAGTTTCGTTTTTCTTTTAGGTTTGTAATGACCTAATGCAGTTTGCACAGTGGTGTAGCCATTGACTTGTTGGCACTTGGAGCCGGTGCTGGAAGCAGGCAGATAAAGAGACATTCAGAGGAGAGGAGAGGCCAGTCCCAGGCTGCGACGAGTCCCGACAGCTGCACAGAGTGGAGTGGGGAGGGAGCAGGAGCCGGCCCCCCGAGCAGAGGACGAGGATCAGGGGTTGTAGAGGGTTAGGGGCAAAGACCAGCAAGCGGGTATAGGACTAGGGCATGGAGAGGAGGGGGGGGGGGGGCACGGGTAAAGATACTACAGTAGAGTTGACATTTGGCCAGCTGTTTTAAAGTGCAAGTTCCCAGTTCCTACTTCCTTCCCCGATGTATGACTGTTCATCC